>ONZH01019898.1:0-19409 GCA_900303285.1 Rhinella marina
AACTGCAGTTTCTGCGAATTCATGGACCCGGGAAAATTCTTTATAGGAAGGGGCTCGGATATGACTTATCCCATCCGTGATTTTATCAATTGCCGCACCGCGGGGATGGTTTACCTCATTTCCTGCGAGTGCGGCATGCAATATGTAGGGAAAACACGGAGGGAATTCCGTCGTCGTATAGGAGAACATTTGAGCGATATACGCAAAAACAGAGACACCCCAGTAGCCCGACACGTCCAGACAAACCACGAGGGACGTGTGAAGGCAATCAGATTCAAAGGTATTGAACATATCCGAAGACCGATCCGGGGTGGGGATTGGGATCAAATAATCCTACAGCGTGAATGCTGGTGGATTTTTAAGTTGAACTCATCCACCCCGCACGGCCTTAATGAACAACTGAATTTTGGCTGTTTCCTATGAACATCATCTAAAAAGTAGGTCGGTATGTGAATTAATACTGACCTTCCCTCCCATCATATCTCTATTATTTGTTGAGGGATAGAACACACCAGTGCTCCGAGTTTAGGTAACCCATTTTAGTTTCACTTTTTCTATTTTTACTGTTATCTGTGTCAGTCTGTACACTATGTATTTAACGTAGGCTATACATATGATTATGTGGTTGAATAGGCCGGCCTTAATATCACATATTGCCCCGGGGGCTTGGCATCACCAGTCAGCCCCTGGCATGTTTTATATTTATACCGCTATGTTTGTGGGCATTAAAGGGTCAATAAGAAACGTATCATTTGCCCTCACGTAGTATGGGATGGACGGGAGCTGCTTACCTAGGTTTGACAGTTCCCGTCCACGCCTCCTTCCGGCTTCCCTCGGTCCCTATGCGCAGGCACGAACTTCGCGATCACGTGATGGATCACGTGACACGCCGATGACGCGGGGGAGACGCGGGAGGCCCGGAACCGCCAGATATCCATTTAAACCGGTGACTCTTTCAGCAGGTAACACCAGATAGACCTTAACAGTCTACTAGGCGAGTACCAGCCACATGCTTCTAGCCACCATTAGCGGATAGACGCGGACTGTCTAACAGGCTAGCACTAACCATATGCCTCTAGGCACCACTAGACCACTTTAGTAGCCATATGTAGAGGTATTGTCTTACTCTTTATCCGTCCAGAGTGACAGTTGAACACTGGAGGATTTTTTTAGAGTTTAATTTCTAATTATTACTAGATGTGTAAGTTAGCCCAGTGTCCCCTGAAGAATCAAGGGCTATTTAGGTGATGAAACGCGTTGGAACACTTTAATCTAGTTACATAGGAATATCTTTAAGGGCACGTGATCAGGTAGCTCTAGTTACGAGCATAGACACAAGTCCTCATAGCGTACTGAAGCTCCATCAGCAATAGGGTCGTCCAGGGCCTTTACGTAGGGAAAGGTTCCGGACGGGGCCGCTCTTTTCAGGGCGATGACTCCGTATTTAGGAGGTCTTTAGGGTAATATTAGCCCCTATAGGGAGGTCTAGGGCCAGAGACAGGGCCCGCCCTTGCTGTTTGTACCTGCTACAAGAATCGGTTGCTGGATCCCTTGCAACAACATCTGATGACACCATGGTCCATCCTGAATCCAGCACCTGATCATCTCAAATGCAATTGCCTGGTTACTGGTAGGATCCATCCATATACTTACCTCACTAGGCTGCATTGGTTTGTTTTTAGTTTAAAATAGTCCTTGTGGAGATCAATATTGTATGGTGGTGGTTCCACAGTTTTTTTATTATAAATCATTAAAAGTTATATTTTATATCTACTACTGCCCCTATTTAGAATATTGTCTAGCTTTTTGCGGTAGTCGCAGGGTAGTCTTTATTGGCTATAGCCCTGCATAGGCTATATTATCTTGACCTTGTGAATCTCCCCCAAATTTAGGAAAGGCCTTCTCTTAACAATCCTATCAAGGCTGCGGTTCTCCCTGTTGCTTGTGCACCTTTATCTACCACCATTTTTCCTTCCACTCAACTTTCCATTAATATGCTTTTATACAGCACTATGTGAACAGCCAGCTTCTTTAGCAATGATCTATTGTGGCTTACCCTCCTTGTGGAGTGTGTCAATGACAGCCTTCTGGACATCTTCCAAGTCAGCAGTCTTCCCCATGATTGTGTCCAGGTGCGGACATACCACCTGTGCAACTTCTTGCCGGTGGCATTAGGATATTCATCTGTATCGCCGTCTTCAGGACACCGATACAGATGGCTGTGCTGTGGGGCAGGGGAGGTAAAGTCGTCTCCCTTCCTCGTTCCTCTGATAGGCTGCAGGCAGTAGGCCTGCAGCCTATCAGAGGTCGGCGCAGGCGGTGCGATTACGTCATCGTGCCACCTGAGCTGTACAGCGCAGGACACAGGCTGGAAGAGGCCTGTATCGCATCGCTGACAGGCTCATGGAGGTAAGTATAAGTGTTTATTGTTTTTATTTACGCTATGCTAAGGGCCCTGGCACACAGTGGGGGCACTATGGAGGTGGAGGAGCACTATGGGGGCCCTATATATACTGGCACACAGTGGGGGCACTATGGAGGTGGAGGAGCACTATGGGGCCCTATATATACTGGCACATATAGGGGCACTATCCTATATACTGGAACACATGGGGGGCACTATGGGGGCCCTATCTTATATACTGGCACACATTAGGGGCACTATGGAGGCCCTATTTTATATACTGGCACACATGGGGGCACTATGGAGAAGGGGGGAAGAGAAACACTATAGGGGGCCATATTTTATATACTGGCACACAAAGGGTCCACTATGGAGGGGGAGGAGCAATTTGGGGGGCTCTATCATACACTGGCACACATGGGGGGCACTATGGAGGGGGAGGAGCACTATGGTGGGCCCTATTTGATATACTGGCACACATGGAGGGTACTATCCTATATACTGGCACACATGGGGGCGCTATCCTATATACTAGAACACATGGGGGCACTATCCTATATACTAGAACACATGGGGGGCACTATGGGGGCCCTATCTTATATACTGGCACACATTAGGGGCACTATGGAGGCCCTATCTTATATACTGGCACATGGGGGGCACTATGGAGAAGGGGGAGAGGAGCACTATGGGGGCATCTATTGGGCCTAATTTTATATACAGGCACACATGGGGGCACTATGGAGAAGGATGTTCACTATGGGGGCATCTACTGGGGGCCCTATTTTATACACTGGCACACATGGGGGCACTATGGAGGGGGAGGAGCACTATAGGGCCCTATCTTATATTGGCACACACGGAGGGCACTATGGAGAAGAGGAGAACTATTGGGGTCATTATACAGGGCACACATTATGTCAGGACCATGGGGCCAAGAGGAGGAGCACTATGGGGGCACTATATAGGAGTATTTTATACTGGCGCAAATTATAGGGCACTATGCAGACCTTGGCTCACCTGGGGGTATTGGCACACATTATGAGGGCATTATGGGGACATTGGCCCTACTGACACTATTACTGTGGGGGGCACCCTGTCACGGTATCAGCTTAGCAGTTATTTTTGGGAACATTATGTTTACACTAATAGTGTCAGGGAAACTATTTCCTGGGCGCAGTTATTTTTTAGAGCACTGTGGGCCAATAATTACTGAAGGCGGTAGTATCTGTGTGTAACTAATATTTGCAGGGGGACTGTTTCTGCAATATAGTCTTGGGGAGCAGAGCGGCATAAAATTGGGGTGTGGCAGGGTGGGGTGTTCAAGAAGGTGGGAGAATGATGGAAAAGTAGGAAACTAAGATGTCAGTCTGAAAAACTCTGCAGAGAGAAGAGATGGCTGAAAGAAATCATCATGGATGGTCTGGTCGGAAAGGAAAAGATGAGGAAAGAGAACGTCTACATCAGAGGAGACATCACTGGATGTACGTGGTATGTGGACCCGTATTAGGCTACTTTCACATCTGAGTTAGTGATTCTGGCAGGCTGTTCCAGCAGAGAACAGCCTGCCAGAATTCACCGGCTCTGGCACTGCTGGATGCAGAATGCCCACTGGCCCCATTGGCTATAATGGGGTCCGGCAGAGATCCAGCCACAATCTGGCAAAAATGCCAGAGCGTAGTGCTGCATGTATGAAACTAGCCTCACCCTGTATGTTTTGTATTGCTGTATGTAATGTTAGGACACCACATTCTTTGCACAGAGGCCCTCTGCTGTCTGTGTCCACCCCTGATTGTGACACCTACTGAAACAGACTAGGGGACCTTTTTAAAGGCTTAGGAAGCTTTTGCAGGTGTTTTGGGTTAATTATTTGAATGTATTCATTAATTTATCATTAATGAATTTTGGGTTTTCCTTGACTGTAAGCCATAATCATCAACATTAACATAAATAAACTCTTAAACTCTTGAAAAAGTTCACTCTGTTTGTAATGACTCTGTATAATATATGTGTTTCACTTTTTGAATTGAATTACTGTAAAAAACTTTTTGATGATATTCTAATTTGTTGAGATGCACTTGTATGTAGAGGGGATTTTTTTGCATTTATTTTCATCAAAGCAAAACTTTATTTAACGCTTATTTTTACCACTTATTAATCCTACAAGGGGACTTTGATATGTGATCCTTTGATTGCTTCTATAATAGACTGCACTACTGTACTTGTATCATGCAGTGTATTATAAATGCCAGTAGCATGCTGAAAAGCACTATTACAGTCTGACCTGAGAGGACCCCAGCTGACATGCGAGGACATCGGCACCCCACAATCTCACTCATGAGGTGCCAATGTCTGATAGAGGGAGCTCCAGCCCTCTAAACCATTGTCCATCACTACACTATGTTGCTCAGTTACCTTCCAACTAATTGTGTGAAAAACAGCAAAACTGTGCCTGGCACTGAAGGCTGAGGTTACCCTGGTCCTGATCAGGTTAATGGTGTATTTAAGTAGTTAAATTAGGACAACAAATATTAGGCTCAAAATGTACAGTATATGGAGACGAGTTGGAGAATGGATTATTGTATACTATATCTGATAATCTACTTATCTATGATAAGTGCCCTTTCTGCACATTATGTAATATAGAGTGTTAGGGGGAGACTTATTAAAACTGGTGTATATGAAAACTGTCTTAGTTGCCCAGAGCAACCAATCAGATTACACCTTTTATTTTCCAAAGGAGCTCTGAAAAATGAAAGGTGGAATCTGATTGGTTGGCATGGGCTACTAAGCCAATTTTCCTTTACACCAGTTTTGATAAATCTCCCTTCATGTTCTTTAATTACTGAAGTAAATATGTATCACTTGGAAAAGAATATACATTTTCTAGTTTTCACAAAATTAGCATAGTGATATTGCAGGACCTGTTCATATCATTCAGTTAAAGAAGAACTCCCGCAAAAAATGTTATTCTCTGACCTGCTAGATGGGTACATGATGTAATCTGTAGTGAATGTCATTTTCATACCAGTGTCTGTATTTGTGAGTTATATCTCCCTGATGCTTCTCATCTGTGTCATGTGACCAGCAATCAGACTCACCAACTGACCCAGCATCTTATGTGTGGACAGGAAGTCTATTTCTCTATGCATTCCTATGGGAGCCTCATTCTCAGTCTCATAGGAATGAATAGAGAAGTAACTGGCTTCCTGTCCTTTGTCAGTTGGAGGTCAGAGAGTTGGTCACATGACACAGCTACAATTAGAAGAGAGGGGATAACTCACAAATACAGACACTGATGGGAAGATTACATTAACTGCAGATTACATCATGCACCTTTCTAACAGGTCAGAGAATAAAAATTTTTGCAGGAGTTCTTTAAATCGTTAGCCAGTATTAGTATAAGCATTTGCATTATCAGTTCTATTCAAGTTAGCTAAAATTCCTTTAACCTCAGTGACGCACTCTTGGCAGCTCGCTCCACAGCTGTAATTTCTCACTGCTCCAGCCAGAACCTAATTGTATGTTTTCCTGTCTGGGAGCCTTAAAGGAAAATAAAGAAGATAAAAAATAACATGATTTGTGCATGAAACTATCTTTTTGTACTTAGAGAGTTGAATTTTATATGCTATAAAACCGGAATATATTTCAACAAGAAATCCCTACTCTCATTCTCATCACTGCTCTATATTATGATCTTGGTAAGGATATTTAACATTATTTAAGTGTAAAACAACACATAAGGATAAACATTATTCACAAAAAGGAAGGGCATAGACTGTTAAAATGCACATGAATCATTCGAATTTAATATTGTAGATTGTAGATGTTATATTAAAAATAACAATACATATTAGTTCAAGTGAAAAGTAATTATTAAAGTTGTCTTGAAAGATAACATATTGGATACTGACATTCACGTAACATAGCTTAGATAAAGTGCTGTGAAAAAGTATTTGCCCCCTTACAGATTACTTCTGTTTTTGCAAATTTGTCACGCTTAAATGTTTCAGATTATCAAACAAAGATAACCTGTGAAAATGCAGTTTTTAAATGATGATTTCATTTATTAAGGGAAAAAGCTACCCACACCAATCTGACCCTATGTGAAAAAGTAATTGCCTCCTTAACCTAATAATTGGTTGTGCCACCCTTGGTGGGAACAACTGCAATCAAGTGTTTGCGATAACTGCCAATGAGTCTTTCACATCTCTGTGGAGGAATTTTGGTCCACTTTTCTCTGCAGAATCATTTTAATTCAGCCACATTGGCGGGTTTCCAAGCATGGATGGCCTGTTTAAGGTCATGCCACAGCATCTCAATTGGATTTAAGTCCGGACTAGTCCACTTCAAAAGTATGCTTGAGTTTAAGGTCATGAACTGATGGTCGGACATTCTGCTTCAGGAGTTTCTGGTATAGAGCAGAAATCATGGTTCTATCAACAGCAAGTCGTCCAGGTCCTGAAGAAGCAAAGTAGCCCCAGGCCTTCACAGTACCACCACCATGTTTTATTGTTTGTATGATGCTCTTTTTCTAAAAAGTTGTGTTAGTTTTACACCATGTGTAACGGGATGCACTCCTTCCAATAAGTTCCACTTTTACCTTGTCAGTTCACTGAATATTTTCCCAAAAGACTTGGGGATTATCAAGATGCTTATTGGCAAATGTGAGACGGGTCTTTGTGTTTTTATCTTTCTTATTGTTGAATCAGGAACACTGACCTTAACTGAGGCAAGTGAGGTCTGTAGTGCTTTAGATGTTACTCTCTGGGATGAGACGTTATTGCGCTCTTGGAGTAATTCTGGTAGGACAGCCACTCCTGGGAAAGTTCATCACTGTTCCATTTTTAATCCATTTGTAAATACCCCTCACTGTCATTTGCTGGAGTCTCAAAGCCTTAGAAATGGCTTTGTAATCTTTTCCAGACTGATAGATGTCAATGACTTTCTTTCTCATCTGTTCTTGAATTTCTTCAGACCAGGTCATAATGTATTGATTTTTGAGCTCTTTTAGCCTACTTCATCTTGTCAGACAGGTTCAATTTAAATGATTTCTTGATTCTACAGGCCTGGTAGTAATCAGGCCTGGGTATGGCTAATGAAATTGAACTCAGCTTTCCAAAAACTGTGGTTAATCACAGTTAATTCATGCGGGGAGGGGGATTATTTTTTCACATAGGACCATGTTGGTTTGGATAGCTTTTTCCCTTTATAAATGAAATCATCATTTAAAAACTGTTTTTTATATTTATTCATGATATCTTCGTCTGATGTTCAATTTAGTCTGATAATCTGAAACATTTAAGCCAAATGTGCAAAAAACAAAAGCAATCTGTAAAGGGGCAAATACTTTTTCACACCACTGTACATTGACCCCATGTATCAAGATCTGACTTTTTCAGTGGAAAAAATTCGATACACATGGTTCCTTGCTGCTTGTTTTCCGGGAGTTAACTACTGATGACCTATCCTCAGGATAGGTCATCAGTATCTGATCAGTGGGGGTCCGACAACCGGAACCCCCGCCAATCAGCTGTTTGAGAAGGTACCGGTGCTCCCGTGAGCGCCGAGGCCTTCTCTCAGCTCATCAAGCACAGCGCCGTACATTGTACAGTGGCTGTGCTTGATATCGTGCTGAGCCCCATTCACATGAATGGGGCTGAGCCGCTCTTAGGCCACGTGACCGATGAACGTGATGTCACTGGCCTAGGAAAAGCTGAGGAAAGGCCTCGGCACTCACAGGAGCACCGGTGCCTTCTCAAACAGCTGATCGGCGGGGGTCACGGGTTTCGGACTCCCACCGATCAGATAATGATGACCTATCCTGAGGATAGGTCATCAGTAGTTAACTCCCAGAAAACCCCTTTAAGAAATTTTAGTTAAGAGTTTAAGTGTTAAATCTACTACATCCGTAAGTTGTTATTTTTCTTTAATCATTATTTTTTCTTATTTAGGCTTTATATTTTTGGGGTTTTGGAACATATTACCAGTTTTCGATGCAGCATCAGGAACTTATGCTGCGTTCACAGGCTACAAAAATCTAAAAATTTACTAGAGATAGTGCCATGTGATGCTATTGCTCACATTAATTTCTTCCACATAAAAGAACAGCTAGTGCAAGGAGCAAGGAAATTGCAAAAGTTACTGGAACCCAATCAAGCCATTACCCTATTTGCTGATTTATCTCAAGTAAGTCTGCAAGCCAGATGGAAGCTCCTCCTCTCTATAACTTAAAAAATAGATTTTCATGCTCCCAAACTCACACTCTCTCATATCAAAGATTTTTTTTTTTTACAATCAGTTCCTTTGTTGATGCTACACTCTGATCAAATAGCCTCACTTAACACTCATATCACTGAGTCAGAAATAACCCATACTATAAAAGCTTTAAAATCAGGTAAAGCACCAAGACTGCTTTACTAGTGAATATTATAAACAAGTTCCAGATATTCTAACTCCCTGGCTATGTACAGTTTTCAATTTCACCATGTAAACAGGTTGTTTCCCTGAAGAAATGCTTAAAGCGACTATAATTACCCTCCCTAAACGCAGAAAAACCCCAGATAATCCTGCTTACTTTCATTCTATCTCCTTATTAAATGCGGACCTAAAGCTTTATACGAAAATCTTAGCTAACAGGTTGTTACCAATCTTACCATCTACCATTAAAGGGGTTGTCCGAGTTATTTTTTTGTTTTCTTGTATGTTTTTTACCCTCTTCTCTCCAACTGGAACTGGACAAACAAGCTGTATTTGAACCAAGTTGGATGTGGAGGATAGTTTTATATAAGATGTTGATACTACCCCGCATACTCTACATCTTACGCAATCTTTCTATTCCTATCCCAGCTTCAATATATACGGTAAGCTACTCCACTCCCACATGCATGCCTTTATATGGCACAAATCTAGACCCCGTTTAGCCTCTTCCAAACTGATCCAAGGTATGGTGAATGGTGGAATGGGAGTCCCCAACCTCACTATATACCACGTTTGGAGGCAAACATTTCTAATATCCCCCGTATAGAGCTAATGCTAACATTTCCTAATGTCAGAACCTCTCATCCTCCAGCAGTATCTCCCACAAGTGTAGCTACATTAGAGGTCTGGAAGTTAGGTTGCAATTCTTCTATAGACCCTGTATCACAGTTCAAACTACTTATTCCTATTGACGCATTGAGAAACCATATCTGACCTAAACTTAGCCTCCAGGAAGGCTAAAGGAATCATCCACATCAGCGACTTGTTGTCTACCACTACTCCTTTATCCTTCACACAACTCCAGAATAAATACCAGACTCCGGAATCTGACCATTATAAGTACATGCAAATTTCCTCCTTTCTAGCCTTACCCAAGGATGGACCCCTGGTCACATATCACTACCATTCTTCACGCTATTGCATGCTCAAACCCTGGGCATACACCATCACAAGTTAGACTCATATACTTCTTGTTAACTCAAGATACCTCCTTCACCAAACCTTCATACATTTCTCAATGGGAACTAGAGTTCTCTTGTATATTTTCGGACAAGGTGTGGGCACCAGCAATATCATGGGCCCATAGGGCCACATCTTATACGTCCCAATGGTAGCAATATCGCAAACTGCTCCTGCAGTGGTACTACATTGCCCGAAAACTATCTTGCATTTGCCACACTTTCTCTCCTTGTTATTGGAGAAATTGCAGACATATGGAGTCATTGATCAATATATTTTGGAAGTATCCAATTCTAGGCCCCTTTTGGGAAGCAGTTACCTCGTTAGTTAAGTCTATACATGTCCCAGTGTGGTTCACTGTGATGTGCCATGCAGGCTGGCTGCAGGTGCTCTTGCGTACTGGGTGCCAGTTGTTTTCCGTGTAGGCTGGTTGCCTGGGTGCTTTGTGTTGACTGCGGCCTTCTGTGTGTGAATGGTGGTCTGTGAATGTGTTCTCCCCATATCACTGTGTAGTTCCTGACACTCATGCCATACAGGCTGGCTGCATGCACTCTGTGTACTGGCTGTGAGCGGTTCCCATGCATGCTGCTTTCTGTGATACGTGCTGGCTGTGGCCTTAGGAGTGTGAATGTGGGCCTGTGTATATGGATGCTCACTGTGTTTTGTAGCACCGGGTTGTTCATTGTCACGCTTTTTTTGTTGGTGTGTAGGCTGGCCGCTTGTACTCTCGTTTGTTCTTGGTTCATGTGGCATTAATGTTCCCTGGTCTGGTGGGGTTTACCAGGTGCTCTCTGTTCCCAGCTATTTATTCCTGCAAGCTGTGGGCCTGAGGAGTCTGTCTCCAGCTTTGCTGGGTGCAGGATATTTGCTCTTGACCTGGGGTTTAGTGTCATGTTCCAGAACATCTCACAGGCATACAGAGATGGACAACAGGTCAGAGACTAACTAGAATACTTTATTACACAGGACATGACCAAACATGACAGTAAGACCTGGACTTATAGGCAAGGGTACCACGGCAGATGGAACACCACTGGACCAAGTGCACCAGTTTGACTTGGGGCCAACCCAAAGGGCGGAGTCTAAGTGAGCCCTGTTCTGCACAATACCCCTGGTGGTGGGGATAGACTTTACTGAGGGCTCACCAGGTCATGTCTCCGGGGTGGTTCCAATGCACTTGGCCACAACCTGCAAAGGACAAATGCTGGTAAAAGCACCAGTGAACCAGGCAAACACAAACAAGGACTGGAATGGCAAACTGACTGGAACTCAAACACAGAACACTGATCAGACCAGACATAACCAAGAAGACAGGAAGCACTGACATTGAACAAGCAGATGTCTGGACTCCATGGGAACACTGCTACATGGGGGCCCCAGACAGAGCTGAAGACAAAGACAAGCAGATGCCTGGACCCCATGTGAACCTTGCTACATGGCAGTCCCAGGCAGAGCTGCAAACATAGGCAAGCAGATGCCTGTTGGTTACAGACAGACTCCACAGAAAGGAGAGGCAGATGCCTGGACCCCATGCAGAATGGATGTATGGCGGTCACAGACAGAGCTGCACAGACAGGAGACAGGCAGAGCCAAAGCAGACCACAGAAGACATAAAGACATGGTGACCTAACAACATAAAACAAGGTCATGATAACTTCAAGGTAAAAACTCTAAGAAAACATCGACCAGGTGACATTGATCCAGGATGACATTGCTCAGGGTGTCATAGCTACAAGGGGACATCGATACAGGCTGACATCGATCCAGGATGACATTGCTTTGGGTGTCATAGCTACAAGGTGACATTGATACAGGGTGACTTTGATCTTTTACCAAACGACCACACAGAAAGGGCAGATGGTAAAACACCAGGTCAGGAGCAAAGATCCTGCACCCAGCAAATCTGGAGACAGACTTCTCAGTCCCACAGCTCGGAGGAATAAATAGCTGGGAACTGAGAGCACCTGACCACCTGGTAAACCACACCCAGACCAAGGAACATTAACTGCATGTGAACTAAAGAAAAACAAGTAACATAGCACATAGAAATCACAGGAGACAATTCATACAAAGTCATCAAACACCGAGCCAGCACACCCAGGATAAACAACCAGCATACATGGAAGACAACCGCAGCCAGTATGAGAGTGCAAGTCACAGTAAACCACCCTGTGATAATACACATCTCCACTAACAAACTGACACCCGAACTTGCCCTCCTTTTGGTTGGAGTGGACACATTTCCGTCCAATTGCAGAACTATCTTGTGCCATATTTTCCATTCAGCTAAGCTACTCATAGCTAGGAGATGGAAGTCCTCCATGTTTTCCACATTAGGCGAACTTATCTCTATGGTATCACAGAACTGCATTTTTTAAAGGGTCCTGGCATATCAGCAAGGTAAATCGCGGGCCTATGATCAACAATGGCATATATAGCAAGTCCTACATCCTAGTCTGAAAATATGATGTATGGCCTTCTGCACAATTCCAATAGGCCTGACATGGCTTCCATACAGCCACATTCTATTTGGTTCCTTCGTATATACGAGCCGAGGCATTAACCTGTGAAAGCGCACTGCACATGTCTGTGCCTCTGCCCATAGTAGCAGGGCTGGGTCCAGCGGTGAAGTGTGCAGGAGAGAACTGAAGAGGATGATGCAAGATCATTACAGGACAGGACAGAGGTTACAATGGGGAGGGATTAGGCATGCAGTCAGAACGCTGCCCCTGGGCATTTGAGTGCCCTCATTTGAAGAACTTTATAAACATATTTTTTTCAGTCTTACTAGATGGGACAAAAACAGAAAAGGTACTGTTATAATCATGTGTGTTTGCAAGAACTTTATACAAACAGTCCAAAACAAACAGTCCAAAACTTTGTGACAGATTCCCTTTAATGAAAACTCTATACAAATGTATTTAAAAAAATAAATAAATAAAAAATAAAAACAGCAGGTGGTATTATACTACTACTACTACTATTCCTGGACTATCTGGGGATAGATTTTTAGTAGGTGTTAATACAAACAATGTTTAGAATTGTGGGCTCAGTTTAGCAAAAGCAGTACTCTTCATGGGATGAGAACATTTCAGTAGAGCTGCTGGATTTCCAGGTATTGCAACTGTAATATGCTAAACTGCATTTTACCCCCTGAAAGCCATAAAAAGGCAGAGGTTCCACATTCAGGCTTTTCTGATGCAGCTTTCAATTTAAATCCAGGAGTGGATTCAGAAAGATGAGAGGAATCGGACTCCTTTATACATTCCCCCCATTTATGATTCCTGACTTTGGCTTTAAAAGCTGCAACAAAAAGCCTAAATACGGAAACCTGGCCTTAGAAATATTTTTTTTTTTACTTCCATTGGATAAAAATCTGCCCATGTTCATATCAAAACACACTGATGCTTGGTTCGTTACACAGCTCCCAAGATGTTCCTATGTCTGAAAACCCCTTTAACCACTTCAGATCTGGGCCATTTCCCCCCTTCCTGACCAGGTCTAATTTTGCAAATCTGACATGTGTCACTTCATGTGGTAATAACTTTGGAACGCTTTTACTTATCCAAACGATTCTGAGACTGTTTTCTCGTGACACATTGTACTTCAAGTTAATGGTAAATTTGAGTCGATAAGTTTTAATTTTATTTACAAAAAAATCCAAAAGTTACCGAAAATTTGAAATAATTCACTGTTTTCTAAATTTGAATCTCTCTGCTTTTAAGACAGATAGTGATACCCCATAAAATCGTCTTTAATTTACATTCCCCATATGTCTACTTTACGTTGGCATCATTTTGGTAGTGTCATTTTATTTTTTTAGGACAGTAGAAGGTTTAGAATTTTAGACGCAATTTTTGCAAATTTGCAAAATCAACTTTTTTAAGGACCAGTTCAGTTCTGAAGTCACTTTGTGGGCTTACATAATAGAAACCACCCATAAATTACCCCATTTTAGAAACTACACCCCTCAAACTATTCAAAACTAGTTTTAGAAATGGTGTTAACCCTTTAAGTATTCCACAGGAATTAAAGCAAAATAGATGTGAAATTTCAAAATTTCACTTTTTTTGCAGATTTTCCATTTTAGTCATTTTTTTCCTGAAACACATCAAGGGTTAACAAAAAAACAAAACTCAATATTTATTACCCCGATTCTGCAGTTTGTAGAAACACCCCACATGTGGTCGTAAACTGTTATTTGGGGATATGCCAGGGCTCAGAAGGGGAGGAGCAGCATCTGCATTTTCTAACATGGAATTTTCTGTCATGGTTTTTAGGAGCGATAACTTTTTAATTTTGTGGACTGAGCTGCGTGAGGTCTTATTTTTTGCGGGACAAGCTGTGCTTTTTGTTGGCACCATTTTGGGGTACATACGGCTTTCTGATCACTTTTTAATAAAATTTTTGGGAGGTTAACTAAAAAAAAAAGCAGTAGTAGGGGCATTTTCTATGTTTTTTTTACACCGTTCACTTGATGGGGTAGATCATGTGATATTTTTGTAGAGCCAGTTGTTACGGACGCAACGATACCAAATATGTCTATTTTTTATTTATTTATTTTACGTTTTACACAATAAGAGCATTTTTAGAAAAAAAATCATGTTTTTGTGTTGCAATTTTTTAAGAGCCATTTTTTTTTTCATTTTTCTGGCTATGATCTTGTGTGGGGGCTCATTTTTTGCGGGATGAGGTGACATTTTTATTGCTATCATTTTGGGATGCATACGACTTTTTGATTGTTTGATATTATGTTTTTTTTTAGGTGAGGCGACAAAAAAAGCTGTTTTGGCATAATTTTTATTAGAATTTTTTTACGCAGTTCACTTGATGGGGTAGATCATGTGATATTTTTATAGAGCCGGTCGTTTCGGATGCGGTGATACCAAATATGTCTATTTTATTTATTTATTTTTATTTGTAACATTTTTTTAATGACATATTTGGGAGAAAATTATTTTTTTTTATATGTGATTTTTTTTTTAATAATTTTTTTTTTTTTACACTTTGTGTCCCCCATAAGGTCATACAAGACCTCAGGGGGACATTTAACTTCACTTATTTGTTTATTTTTATTTTTTTTACACTTGATTTCTCCTGTATCTGGGGCTGACATAGTAGCCCCAGTTACAGGGGAAATACATCCCCAGAGAGGCTATACAGCATAATACTATGCTGTACAGCCTCAGTGCAGGGCTGATAGGGGCTATGGCAGCTCCTGCACTCTCCCGGCCCCGACGATCATGTGACCGCCGGGCTGGAACAGGAAGCGCAATAGCGCGGTGAGCGCTGTGTATACAGCGATCTATAAGGCAGGGACCCCTGGGAACGGTCCCTGCCTTCTCTTTGGGGTACCCTGCTTTCATGACAGCAGGTACCCCACTGTGCAGCTGCACGAAAAGCGTGCAGCTGCTATCTCTGAATGGACGTTCAGAAACGTCCATTCAGAGATAGATAACCACTTCCCGGATGTTTATTTACTATGGGCGGACGGGAAGTGGTTATATGACTTCAAATAGGTTACTAGGGATTGTATAGTATATTTACCATACAGAGTTTATATATTGTGTCAGTATTTAACTTTTTACATGTTCAATAATAAAAGTGAAGTACTGTAGTTCTTTTTTTTTAATTGACAAAAAAGAAATCATTTTGTTATCATTGCTTCCCCTCTCAGTGTCTCCCTGAAAATATTTCTCCCCCATATGTTACTAAGGAGCACTGGTCTTGCATGAATGCTCTAAAATCATCTGTATTACACATGTGATCAAAGAGAAATAACATTTGTTAAGCTGTAAAGAAAGAACATAGTAGACGTGTCATCTAAATAGAAATTGCTTTAAAGAAAAAGAAAAAGGAAAATACAACTGAAATTAAAAAAAACTTTTAAAAACTATAATAGTATGTATATTGTCTATTTACAGTTGTATATAATGCAATGTACATTTCTTAGAAAATGATGGTTAACTGAAAATAAATTCTAATTATAATGTATCTAGCTAGAGGTGAAGCTCATGAGGATGCAGAGATAACAGTCTTATACAGGCATTAGTGTTTGAGGGGCCCAATGATCGTTCTATCAAGCAGAGTACAGTATTATCTACAGTGGGGGAAAAAAGTATTTAGTCAGCCACCAATTGTGCTTCCACAAAGTTCTTCCACTTAAAAAGATGAGAGAGGCCTGTAATTGACATCATAGGTAGACCTCAACTATGAGAGACAAAATGAGAAAACAAATCCAGAAAATCACATTGTCTGATTTAAAAAAAAATTATTTGCAAATTATGGTGGAAAATAAGTATTTGGTCACCTACAAACAAGCAAGATTTCTGGCTTTCACAGACCTGTAACTTCTTCTTTAAGAGGCTCCTCTGTCCTCCACTCATTACCTGTAGTAATGGCACCTGTTTGAACTTGTTATCAGTATAAAAGACACCTGTCCACAACCTCAAACAGTCACACTCCAAACTCCACTATGGTGAAGACCAAAGAGCTGTCAAAGGACACCAGAAACAAAATTGTAGACCTGCACCAGGCTGGGAAGACTGAATCTGCAATAGGCAAGCAGCTTGGTGTGAAGAAATCAAGTGTGGGGGCAATAATTAGACAATGGAAGACATACAAGACCACTGATAATCTCCCTCGATCCGGGGCTCCACGCAAGATCTCACCCCGTGGGGTCAAAATGATCACAAAAACTGTGAGCAAAAATCCCAGAACAAGATGGGGGGACCTAGTGAATGACCTGCAGAAAGCTGGGACCAACGTAACAAAGGCTACCGTCAGTAACACACTATGCCGCCAGGGACTCAGATCCTGCAGTGCCAGATGTGTCCCCCTGCTTAAGCCAGTACATATCCGGGCCCGTCTGAAGTTTGCTAGAGAGCATTTGGATGTTCCAGAAGAGTATTGGGAGAATGTCATATGGTCAGATGAAACCAAAGTAGAACTGTTTGGTAGAAACATAACTCATCGTGTTTGGAGGAGAATGAATGCTGAGTTACATCCAAAGAACACTAAACCTACTGTGAAGCATGGGGGTGGCAACATCATCCTTTGGGGCTGTTTCTCTGCAAAGGGACCAGGACGACTGATCCGTGTACATAAAAGAATGAATGGGGCCATGTATCGTGAGATTTTGAGTGCAAACCTCCTTCCATCAGCAAGGGCATTAAAGATGAAACGTGGCTGGGTCTTTCAGCATGATAATGATCCCAAGCACACCGCCAGGTCAACTAAGAAGTGGCTTCGTAAGAAGCATTTCAAGGTCCTGGAGTGGCCTAGCCAGTCTCCAGATCTCAACCCCATAGAAAACCTTTGGAGAGAGTTGAAAGTCCGTGTTGACCAGCGACAGCCCCAAAACATCACTGCTCTAGAGGAAATCTGCATGGAGGAATGGGCCAACATACCAGCAACAGTGTGTGCCAACCTTGTGAAAACTTACAGAAATGTTTGACCTCTGTCATTGCCAACAAAGGATATATAACAATGTATTGAGATGAACTTTTGTTATTGACCAAATACTTATTTTCCACCATAATTTGCAAATTAATTCTTTAAAAATCAGACAATGTGATTTTCTGGATTTGTTTTCTCATTTTGTCTCTCATAGTTGAGGTCTACCTATGATGTCAATTACAGGCCTCTCTCACCTTTTTAAGTGGGAGAACTTGCACAATTGTTTGCTGACTAAATACTTTTTTTCCCCACTGTAAGTGAAGAAGGCAATTTCTTCAAAATAAATCTACACTAAACCCAATGTCATTTTAAACATTAGGTTCTCTATTATTTTTCTTAAAATTTCAATGTGAGAGAACCTCAGAGTTTGGTTGAAAATGGTTAATATATCTATCTATCTATCTATCTATCTATCTATCTATCTATCTATCTATTAGCAGACATATTTTTAAGTAAAGAGTTAAAGAAATGTTCTAAAGAGCAGACAAGCTAGATTGTTTTGCAGTTAATATTATATAATTTATTTTGCATAACCTAATGCCTTATTCAAAGCATCTTTTAGAATTGGGCGCAGTTCTTCCAGGCGGTTTGACTATTTGCTTCTTTTACTGCATGTAATCCCAAATAGATATGCTAATGTTGAGATCTGTCCATATCCATATTTTTACTGAGATACTCCTTTATGGCTTGGATATGTGGTTTGGGTCAGTGTTTTCTAAGTTAGGGCAGAGCAGATGTCTACTTGATAGTATTGCATGATGAATTATAATCTGCTTGTGCTTGTCAGGTTTTAAGGATTCAATAAGTATTTGCCCATGTCAAATTGCTTTAATACATATCATTATATTAGAGATGAGTGGCCTTTGTTGGGATCCTGGAGGTCCTCTTTCTCATTTTGGAGACCACGTAGTAAGCATAAGTAGTATTGTGGTTCAGTAGACACTCCTCTACATTTCTGGGAAAAATATATGCAAATCACTTCCTCTGACATCAGACAAGCTTAGTGTTTGTTTCGTTTTTCATTTTGGAAGTAAAGCTAATTTGCATATCTATGGGTTTCTGGGAAAGATATTCAAATTAGCTATTCTTCCTTTTGAGAAAAATGTGTCTGAAGAGAAAATTGCCCTTGTTAGCTGAGTGGTCTTTGTTGAGGTCCTGGGGTGCTTTTTCTCATTATGGAGACCACTTAACGCTGCTCTGCACTTCTGGGAAAAATATATGCAAATTACTTCATGAGACAGGTTTAGTGGGGGGAAATACTTTCTGCGCCTGTTTTTATATCCTCTGCTCCACCGGTGGATGCGTCTAATTTATAGCGAGGAGCACCCCTTGTCATAAATTAGGCGCATCCTCCTGCAGTCCATGCTCCTAAACAGAAATCTATGACAGCTGCCATAGATTTCTGGCTTTATTTGCGCTAGAAATAGCTGGTGTAAATGAAGATAAATGAGCTGCTTGCAATACCCCCTCCCCACCCATGCCAAGCCTTGCCACTTTCCCTAAAGGAGAACATTTTTTTAACAAGTAGCACCTGCAACTTTTAAGCGCTACTTTTCAGGTGCAATGGAGAGGATAATTTAAATCTCCCCCAGTGGTCTTTTCTTTTTTGGAAGTAAAGCTAATTTAAATACCTTTGGATTTCTGGCAAATATATTCGTATTAGCTATTCTTTCTTTTGAAAAATTAGCAAAATTGAGATGAAACTAATTTCAAGGAATTCAATCATCTCTACATTATATATTACAATTAGAGATGAGCGAGCATACTCGTCCGAGCTTGGTGCTCTTTCGAGTATTAGGGTACTCGTAAGTGCTCGCTGCTCGGACGAGTATCTCGCCATACTCGAGGAAATGGCAACTTCCGCATTGTGCTTTTTTGGCGCCTATAAACACAGCCAATCACAAGCCAGGAGACTCTACGGTGCACTCAGCATCACGTGGGGCCTTTACATGTCGATAGCAGGGGTTGGCTGGCCTGATCAGGTGACCCTGGAATATACTAGTGACTGGCCGCGGTGCTCGGCTCAGATGCCGTCTGGATGTCGTTAGGGATAGAGCTGCTGCCTTTCAGGCAGTGTTAGGGCTGCATTTAGTTCTCTGTTAGGCAG
>ONZH01019899.1:0-32033 GCA_900303285.1 Rhinella marina
ATCTAGTGGCCAGAATAAGAATTGCAGTTTGAAAACTGTAATCCTCACCAGCGAGAATTACAGTTTTAATATGGTGTACAGACATGATCACGGCATCTAAACGCCCAGGAAGACGCTGCCGATGGCGGTAAGTAGCGGCAAGTCTCTGCTGTTAGAAACAGCAGAGACTTGCCGGCCATGACGCCCGCCGCACTTGCGAGCGGGCGCCATGTGCCCGCATCGCCCCAGCGCTGTACATGTACGGCGCTGGCGTGAAGGGGTGAAGGTCAGGTATAAAGAACTGTGCAGTGGTCCAAGATTTTACTATAGTGTGAAAGAGCGCACTCCGTCTGCTGATTCCACATATACTTCTACAGAACCCGTTCTGTTACACGCTGATACAAATAGTGTCCCCCTGACAGGGTGGAGAGGCTGTCAGCAGTAAGTTTGTGCTGACATCATTATTTTCCCTTCTTCTGATACGGCAAATGAACAACCCCCAAAAAACAGATCATAGTGGAATTACTAGGTGTAAAAAGGTGTAAAACCAAATATGTGATAATTGGCCTTGGCAGCAGCTGTCTGACACTGGTTTCTGCAGCTTAGTTTGCTGTTTACTAAAATTCCTAGGTCCTTTTCCATGTAAGAGTTACCCAGTGTTTTACCATTTAGTATGTACTGATGACTTGCATTATTCCTTCCCATGTGCATCACCTTACATTTGTCAGTGTTAAACCTCATCTGCCACTTCTCTGCCCAAGCCTCCAATTTATTCAGATCCATCTGTAGCAGTGTACTGTCCTCTTCTGTGTTAATTACTTTACAAACATCTGCAAAAATTGATATTTTACTGTGCAAGCCTTCTACCAGATCATTAATAAATACATTGACGAGAATAGGGCCAAATTCTGACCCCTGTGGTACCCCACTAGTGACAGTGAACCCTCCAATACAGACTCCTGTGTTACCCCACTTGTGACAGTGACCCAATCTGAGTATGTGCCGCTAATAACCACCCTCTGTTTTCTATCACTGAGCCAGTTACTTACCCACATACAGACATTTTCTCCCAGGCCAAGCATTCTCATCTTATATACTAACCTTTTATGTGGTACAGTGTCAAATGCTTTGGAGAAGTCCAGATATACGACATCCATTGATTCGCTACGGTCCAGATTAGAACTTACCTCCTCATAGAAACTGATTAAATTGGTCTGACATGACCGATCCCTCATGAAGCCATGCTGATATGGAGTTATTTGCTTATTTTCATTGAGGTACTCCAAGATAGCATCTCTTAGAAAACCTTCAAACAGTTTACTCACGACCTTAACCGGCTATATAGAACTTACCGGCCTATAGTTTCCGGGCTCTGTTTTTGGGCCCTTTTTGAATATTGGCACCTGTAGAAGGAAGTGTTGGTAAATATGTATATATATATATATATATATATATATATATATATATATATATATATATATATGCCTACATGCCCCTTGATAATGAGGCATGTATATATATATGTATATGTATATATATATATATATATATATATATATATCTATCTTTAAACATTCATGGACTCCATATATATATATACATACATACATATACAGATGTAGCAGTCTTCCCGCTCATAGATTTTGCGAATCGTTGGCAACGAATCGCGATTTCAGATCGTGTAAAATAATTAATGGTGTAATTTACAATTTTGACCACGAGATGGCGCTAGAACTGTATGTTTTGTATACTGGAGCACAGCAGCTCCCTGCACTGAGTGTTTTTCCGGTAGCAGAGCCATACTGTATTTCTTCTTCCGCCAACAGTAATGTAATGTATAATAGTTATCTGTTTGGGATTGTTACTTTGTTATTTTTGGGAATGTTATGGGATCTATTTTTATATATGCTAAATAGAGATGAGCGAGCATACTCGTCCGAGCTTGGTGCTCGTTCGAGTATTAGGGTACTCGTAAGTGCTCGCTGCTCGGATGAGTATCTCGCCATGCTCGAGGAAATGGCAACTTTTTTGGCACCTATAAATACAGCCAATCACAGCCAGGAGACTCTGCGGTACACCCAGCATCACGTGGGGCCCTTACATGTTGATAGCAGGGGTTGGCTGGCCTGATCAGGTGACCCTGGAATATACTACTGACTGCCCGCGGTGCTCGGCTCAGATGCTGTCTGGATGTCGTTAGGGATAGAGGTGCTGCCTTTCAGGGACAGTGTTAGGGCCTGCATTTAGTTCTCTGTTAGGCAGGGATCACCCACAAAGAACCCAACAGCCCTTCTAAGGGCTAGAAGACATTTTTTTTTTTTTGTCTCCTGTCTTGGCTGGCTGGCACTAGTAGTGCAGCTATCGCCATATATAACTCCTTTTTTTTTTTTTTTACTGTTATATCTCAGTGATACAAATCCATTTCACACAGCAGTGTGGAACCATTCTGTGTGTCACAGTTCAGTACACTCACTACAATCCGTATTTTCTGTCCAGGTGACACTTTCTGTACGTCACTTAATTCAACCAGACTGAACAAGTTTGTGGGTTTCAGTACAGCAGGCCCATTTATTTTTTATTTTTTATATAATACACTTATATACAGAAAATGTTGAACCCCAGAGCTAAGGGTCGAGGACTAGGGCGTGGGCGTGGGCATTCAATTACTGCAGGGGGCAGAGGCCGTGGTCCTGGGCAGGGTGAGACAGTACCTGCTGATGAGGGAGCAGGGGAATGCCGCAGAGCTACACTCCCTAGCTTCATGTCTCAACTTACAGGGAGACGTGGTAGAGGACTGTTGAAACCACAACAGTGCGAACAGCTGAAGTCGTGGATTGCGGACAATGCTTCAAGTAATTTGTCCACCAGTCAGTCTTCCACGCAGTCCACCCACGTTACCCAAGGGAGCACTCCTCTGGCGCCTCCACATCAACCTCCTTCCCCCCAGTCTGCCCCCTCCCAGGAAAATTTGGAATGCGACGGCATACTCTCAGGAACTGTTTTCTGGACCCTTCCCAGAGTCACAAACCACTTCTCAGGTTGCTGCTGACCTCGTTCCCGATGCCCAAGTTTTCCAACTGTCGCAGTCTGTGGGTGATGATGATGATGATGACAATGTTGAGTTAGTGGAAGAAGTTTGTAAAGAGGTGTTGGACGATGAGGAGACACGGTTGTCAGACAGTGTTGAAGTTGTTGTCAGGGCAGGAAGTCCGAGGGGGGAGCAGACTGAGGGGGAGCAGACTGAGGAATCGGAGGATGACGAGGTGACTGACCCAAGCTGGGTTGATAAGCTGAGTGAAGACAGTGCTTCTGAGGCGGAGGCGAGTGCTGCACCAGAACAGGTTAGAAGAGACAGTGGTGTGGACAGAGGGAAAAGCAGGGCCAGAGCTGGTGCATCAGCAGCAACTGTTTCACCTAGTGAAGCTCCCGTGGCGAGGCCTAGATGTTCGCAAGTCTGGAGGTTCTTTAAAGAAAGTGAGGATGACCGACGGACTGTGGTGTGCAACCTGTGCCACACCAGGATCAGCAGGGGTGCCACCACTACTAGCCTAACCACCACCAGCATGCGCAGGCATATGAGTGCTAAACACCCTACTCAATTGATACAAGGCCGTTCACCACCTCCTGCGGGTCACACCACTGCTCCTTCCCCTGTTTCACTCGCTGCCTCTGCTAGTCAACCCCCTGACCAGTACCCCGGCACGAGCGCCTCCCGCCGGAAAACCACACCTTCGCCTCCACGATCCTCCACAGTGTCCACCAATGTGTCCCAGCGCAGCGTTCAGCTGTCTTTACAGCAGACGCTGGAGCGCAAGAGGAAATACAGTTCCACCCACCCACATGCCCAAGCCCTCAACGTCCACATCTCCAAATTTCTTAGCCTGGAGATGCTGCCCTATAGGCTGGTAGAGACCGAGGCCTTTCGCAATCTCATGGCGGTGGCTGCCCCTCAGTATTCGGTCCCCAGTCGCCACTATTTTTCCCGATGTGCCGTCCCAGCCCTACACCAGCACGTGTCACAGAACATCATCCGTGCCCTGACCAACGCTGTTTCTGAGAAGGTCCACCTAACCACGGACACGTGGACAAGTGCTGCCAGGCAGGGACACTATATCTCACTGACGGCACATTGGGTTAACTTGGTGGAGGCTGGGACCGAGAATGACCCTGGGGCCGCTCATGTACTGCCCACATCGAGGATTGCAGGGCCTACCTAGGTCACGGTCTCTCAGACGTACTATGCCTCCTCCTCCTCCGACCCCTCCTCCTCCTCCACCGAATTACCATCCGTGGGCACGGCGCCTTCAGTCGGTAGCTCTAGGCGCAGCAGCAGTGCCGTGGGTAAGCGCCAGCAGGCAGTGCTCAGACTGCTGAGCTTAGGTGACAAAATGCACACCGCCCAAGAGCTGTTACAGGGCATCACGGCGCAGACCGATGTCTGGCTGGCACCGCTGAACCTCAAGCCAGGCATGGTTGTGTGTGACAACGGGCGTAACCTGGTGGCGGCTCTGTAACTCGGCAGACTGACACATGTGCCATGCCTGGCCCACGTGTTCAATCTAATAGTTCAGCGGTTCCTCAAGACATACCCCAATCTGTCTGATTTGTTCACCAAGGTGCGCCGCATCTGTGCGCATTTCCGCAAGTCCACCACAGATGCTGCCACTCTCAGGGCAGCGCAGCGCCGCCTACAACTGCCCGCTCACCGACTGTTGTGCGACGTGCCCACGAGATGGAATTCGACATTAAACATGTTATCCAGAGTTTACCAGCAGCGCAGAGCGATTGTAAACTGCCAGATGTCAACTTCCAACAGAACTGGAAGTCAGGTCACTCAGATTCCTCAAGTCTACAATGAGGAGTGGACTTGGATGTCTGATATCTGCCAGGTGTTGACCAACTTTGAGGAGTCAACACAGATGGTCAGCGGCGATGCCGCCATTATCAGCCTCACCATCCCGCTGCTTTGCCTGTTGAAAAAACTCACTGCTCAGCATGGTCGGATGCTTTGCGCTTGTCACAAGAGACGGTGGAGGAAGATAAGTCGCTTGATAGCCAGAGCACCCTCCAGTCTGTTTCTCAGAGCGTATCGGAGGAGGGGAATGAGGATGAGGAGGAGGAGAATGTCGGCGAGACAGTAGAGGGTACCAGTGCTCAGTCCTTAACTCTTGAGCGTGTATGGGCTGAAGAGGAGGACTTGGAGGAGGAGGAGGAAATGGAGAGTCAGGTCAGTGAGGAGAGGGAATTCTTACGTGTTGGGACTCTGGCGCACATGGCAGACTTCATGTTAGGCTGCCTTTCCCGTGACCCTCACGTTAGAAGCATTTTTTCAAACACCGATTACTTGGTGTTCACTCTCCTGGACTCACGGTACAAGCAGAACCTTTCCACTCTCATCCCTGCAGAGGAAAGAAGTATGAGAGTGAATAGATATCAACAGGCCCTGGTTCACAAGCTGAAAAAATCCTTCCCATCTGACACCGCTAGCGGCAGAGGGCATGGTTCTGTGGGCCAAGTAGCAGGGGAGAGGAGACGAGCAGGCAGCTTATCCAGCACTGGCAGGGAAATGCTCTCCAAGGCCTTTGCCAGTTTTATGTCACCCCAGCAAGACACGGTCACCTGTCCCCAGTCTAGGCAGAGTAGGGGGGAGCTGTACAGAAAGATGGTGAGGGAGTACCTAGCTGACCATACCAACGTCCGTAGGGATCACTCTGCTCCATACAACTACTGGGTTTCAAAGCTGGACACGTGGCCTGAACTGGCGCTGTATGCCTTGGAGGTGCTGGCCTGCCCTGCCGCTAGCGTGCTGTCAGAGCGGGTATTAAGTGCAGCTGGTGGCGTCATCACCGATAAGCGTACACGCCTGTCAACTGACAGCGCTGACAGGCTGATGCTTATTAAAATGAACAAAGCCTGGATTTCACAGGAATTCAAATCTCCTCCGGGGGAAAGCAGCTAAAGATTAACATTACTTATGTATCCGATTCCTCTTCTCTACTCCTCCTCCTCCTCCATGTCGTCTTTGCCTAACGCTGACCAAAAAAACGCCATTTTTTTAGAGGTCCAACTGGCACTCTTTTACCACAATTTTTCAGGAGGGCCCCCTACAGGCCCTCTCTCCAAACAATTTTTCCGGAGGTCCACCTACAGGCCCTCTCTCCAAACAATTTTTCCGGAGGTCCACCTACAGGCCCTCTCTCCAGTTCCAGTTTCCAGTTTTATTTGCGCAAACTGCATATTTTTTTTTGGGGGGGATAGGTTTGAAAAATAATATTACCTGCGTATCTACTGTATATTGTAGTCTAAGAATAGTTGATAAACAAAAATAAAGTGTAACTTGCTCCAAATTAAACAAGAAAAACTAGAATGAACAAGTATTTATGAAGATAATAAAACTTAACATTTATTTATTCCTTTAAAATAATGTCCCTTGTGTCAAATGCATAGATATTGCACTACATCAAATAATGGTAGGAATTGGTGCTCGGCGGCACTATGATAAACCCAAAGATCCTACCATAACCAGGGAGGTTTCATCAGTCGTTGTCATCCAGGGATACACGGTCGAAGATGTCAACTGACCCTGAGCTCTATGACCAAGAAAAAGACTGAAGACGGGGTATATTGTCCCTGATATTTCCCTAACGGGGGGTGCTACACTGGCCCTGATGCCTAGCCACGGAGCACCCGCCCCGAAAGGGGCGACCCTGTCCGGAACCTTTCCCTTAATAAATGACCCTAGAGAGCCCTGCAACCTCGTCTATCCCTACATGCATGTTTCACCTAGCATGAATAGGATCATCAGGGGCAATAGCTGCAGAAGGGAGGGCAAAGAGCGACTGAGCAAACATGGGACACACAGAAAACAGGGTGTCACCAATGGAGGTATGTGCCCAGATATGGCACTGTTACCTCAAGCACGGTTGCGCCGGGTAAATAAGGGAGGATACAGGTACAGATGAAGCCTACATCCTATATAGTCTGGGGTCAAAAGATAGGGCTAGGGCGATGTATTGCGTATCTATATTGCCCAACATTGGGTAGGCAGCATTTTTAAGTGGGTCACCATTACCGTGTCCCTGAAAATTGCCTTGGGGTCATCGCCAGACTATTTTTATGAAAGGCCATGGGGTTCTATACACACAGTGCTGACGGAAGCCCATCAGGCTTTCTAAACACAATTGAATCTGTCCCATCATGAGAAAGTCCCCCCAAGGAGTCCCCAATGTAACTTGCTTCACTTTCAACTACCTCACCCCCCGACACCTGTGTCTCGCCATTGTCCACCACCTCCTCAGACAACACTGGTAAATCCCCACTGTCAGCACACGGAGACTGCAAAAGGTCTTGCGAATTGGGGCAGAGAATGTTCTGGGGTAGCACATCAGAGAAGGGGTGACTATGGGGTTCCAGGGTGTACGTGACCACATGCAATCTCTATCCAAAAAGTCATACTGAGGCTCACCACCATGCTTTACACTGCAATCTTATTGAAAGACAGACATTCAGGGGTTCACCGCCAGGTTGTCAGGCAGCATTTTTAAGTGGGTCACCATTACCGTGTCCCTGAAAATTGGTGGTGATGGACCTTCGTTGCACCTAGTTGGGTGCTTCCCTAACATGTGATGGGCATGTGCCTCGCCTTTCTTTGTCTGGGTGAGCACAATTGCCATGAGGGTAACCACCAGGCTGTTGCCTGATAATTTGAGGTAATGGTGGGATTAGGCAGCCTCAGAGGCATCCATGCATGCTGCCCCTGCTGTTTCCTGTCCATTTCCGTGGTGTTTCCATCATTTTCTGAGGTTTCCAGGTTTTCACCCAGCCTTCCCTAGGCAGAGCCTTGGTCCCCTGCAAAAAATGCTCGAGTCTCCCATTGACTTCAATGGGGTTCGTTATTCGAAACGAGCACCCGAGCATCGGGAAAAGTTCGACTCGAATAACGAGCACCCGAGCATTTTAGTGCTCGCTCATCTCTAATCCTAACTCCTCACCAGAATAGTTATATGGTTCTGGCGCTAATGGATCCACCTAGGTCTTGGGTAACATGGCATTGCTGCTGCGCTTCTACCATGACTTATCCATATCTCCCCCCTTCCATGGGTCCTATAAGAAAAGTCCAGGACAACCTTAGGCTCGGACCCGGGGTCTTGAATATGTAACTGGTATATGGCTCAGATGTGCAGTAATTTATTAATTTCTTATGATCTCCCACTTCCATGATGTCTGGAGAATTAATTTTGCTGTAGATAAGCAACTCAGCCCCCCCACAGAGTGGTGGTCCAGTCAGATCAGTTTACATCTTGCCTGGCTGCTGGAGGTGTAAAATGTTGTCACATTCCGGAGTTGAGGCTAGGCCCCCTGTGGAGCCTGCTTCCTCTGCCAGTTGAGAACAAATGGGCAGGCATTAACTTATGTTTCCTAATATTCCTCACACCACACACTTTGTGGTAATGAATAGTGTTTTTCTTACAATGGCAGCTACACATGTTACAAAGTGAAAGGAAGCAGCCTGGGGGTGCAATATGACCCATAATGTTGTGCAGCCAGCCAATCAGCAGATAGCCATCACCTGTGATGTCACAGCCTTAGAAAAGCTTCATTATGTGCTATCACCTCCATTTCACTGTGAACTGAGCACAGGGAGTGATGTGGCAAGTGCTAGGGACAGGGTGTTGGAAAGCTTTTAATAGTAGAATATTGGATAGGGAGAGTGCAGGGACAGTGCAGGGAGATTATAGGGAGATTGTAGGTAGAGTTTTTAGACACTGTAGGGAGAGCATAGGGAGACTGCAGGAACAGTCCAGGGACAGTGCAGGCTCTGTGTAATTTCCCAGAGTAGAGGAGCGCCGGACCCGGAGAGGAGCCACGGTGCAGGACAGGTAAGAGAGGTTTTTATTTTATTGTTATAGGGCTGGGTGTGCTGATCTGAAGTCTGATGGGGGCACACTGGGCTGTTCTGAGGTCTGATGGGGGCACACTGGGCTGATCTGAGGTCTGATGGGGCACACTGGGCTGTTCTGAGGTCTGATGGGGGCACACTGGGCTGTTCTGAAGTCTGATGGGGGCACACTGGGCTGATCTCTGGCCTGATGGGGGCACACTGGGCTGATCTCTGGCCTGATGGGGGCACACTGGGCTGTTCTGAAGTCTGATGGGGGCACACTGGGCTGATCTGAGGTCTGATGGGGGTCTGATATGATGTCCTGAAATTTATGGGGGGTCTGACATGAGGTCTGATGAAAAATATTTTTTTCTCATTTTCCTACTCTAAAATCTGGGGTGCGTCTTATCTTCGGGTACATTATATAAAGCGAAAGATACGGTAATCTGTTCTTTTATAGATAGATCCATTGATTAAGATAATTAATTTTATTAGGCATTGATTCACAAAGTGGAGTGGTAAACTTGTCTCATTCTTTTGTTTATGGTGTATCCACGTATATTTATCTGTTAGCCAAACAGTTTATGTGATTTACTGAGCGATCTTATGTAACACCTTGTGGGCAGTGCACAGCAGAGTTGCCCATGAGTTGAGTCGTCTATAATCTGAAAAATTATTCTTTTTATGAAAACATTAGTCTTGTAGTGAAAAAAGTTTTTTAGCGAATAAATTAGTCTTTTACCAAATAGTGTTTAACCAAATAAATGAGTCTGCTCCAGTATGACAATCCCCGATCCCTATGACAAACAACGTTGATCAGGTAACCTACACCTGTAGGCAAAGGGAAGACACAAAGTGATCCCTTCATTGAAGCACGTGTGCAGCCTTGGGCATATAAGGTCATCACAGATCAGCTAGTGCTAAACGCCACTTGGCCCTCAAGGAAGTTGGACGTGGAGCGCCTGCGGTCAAATAATCTTGTATTAAGGTTAACACCAGACGGGCCGAACTTGGTGAATGGATCAAACACAGCAACTGGATTATTGCGATATGCCATTGGTTATCAGAATGAAAAACACAAATCACTCCACCAACTCAACCCAAATTGCAGCTAATAGGTTTGCTTAGCTTATGGTCAGAACTTCAATGGTTTTACCAAATTGCTCCACCAACTGCACCCAAATTCATCATTCCTAGATATGTTCTTTTATGGAAAAGTTTATCCTGCATCACTCTGACAACCATGACAAATTTTAAACAAATTCTATGTCACTGTGCAGTGTAACTAAATTTTAGCCCATGTGGATCCCTCCGGGATCCGGGTCCGGGATCTCTTCATGTTATGAACTTAACTATATTTTACTTTCAAAATGTATTTGGGGTAAAAGCAGATGGGCTGAACTTGCTGGATGGGTCAAACATGGCAGCTGGATTATTGCCCTACAGTAGGAGCGTCGTTGGTTATTGGAATGAACAACACAAATCGCTCCACCAACTCTATCCAAATTAATTGTAGCTTATACATTCTTCTCCAATCTAGTCAGTGTTTGGTTAATATTTTGAATCAGTATTTGATCAGAATTTGTAAGCCAAAAGCAGGATTGGGTCCAAAACACAGATTAGACACAAATAATTAAATTATTAGGGATGGCGACCAAAAAAATGGCTGTTTTGGCACTTTTTTTTTTACTGCATTCACCTGGTGGGGTGGATCATGTGATATTTTTATAGAGCTGGTCAATACGGACATGGTGATACCTAATATGCCTAATCTTCTTTTTTTTCCTTTTTTTTTACCAATTTTTTTTTTTTTTTTACTTTTTTGGGGGGAAATGGCGTTTTTTTTACTTGAAACGTATTATTTTTTTAAACTTTATTTTTTTTTTACTTTTTTTCACTGTTTTAACTTTTGGGGGTCTGATCCCCTTTAGAATGCATTGCAATACTTCTGTATTGTAATGCATTGGCTGTAAGTGTATTACACTGTGCAATACACTCACAGCTCACTGCCTGTGAGATCCAGGGGGCTGTTGTGCAGTTACACAACAGGCATGGACGAGCTTTTTCTAAAGCTCCTCCATATTGCGTACAGCCATGGACGAACTGGCTGCATGGCAGAGCGGGGCTCAGGGGCGTATATTTGTATAAGTATAATATAAGTATATTTGGAAACTTAATTTTACCCTGCCTCTTACAAAGCTGTGTAAAGTATGTATATAGTATCCAACCCCTTAAATCATATGTTCCCTTAGAAGAAAATCCACTTCCACTTCCAGAGGTGTGTGGAGATAAGTGATATGTCTAGAGGAGACTGAGGAGTTATGTCGAGGCGAGACATATGAGTCTGAAGTGAAGAGGTCTGGGGACAAAGATCGGTTAGAAAGGGTCAAATGGGTTTGCAGAGGGTAGAATGGTCAATGTTATCAATAACTGGACCACTATGCCACTGAGCAAATTTGGCTTGGAGCTACTTCTAAGGGCATTATCAAAGTGATTCCCCTAGTTTTCATTCTTTAACCCCTATAGAAAGATTTAGACTATGCAGGTGATCCACCAGGCTGCTAGATCTTGAAATAATCTGATCAAGAGACACCAGAGCATAGCAACAAGGGGCCAGGTAGAATCAGACAGCTTGAGGTCAACAAGAAAATCAGAGGTCAGGTCAAATCCAGCAGAGGGTCAAATCCAGTGAACAACTAAAGGTTGGTCATTAGAAATCAGAATGGTATATAGTGCACCTTCTCCGGAGCAAGCCAGAGGGCCTATTGCTCAGGCATTCTCCAACATGGTAAGATGCCTTATATACCCTATGGCAGGGATGGCCAATCTGAGGCCCTCCAGCTGTTGCAAAACTACAACTCCTAGCATGCCCAGACTACCTACAGCTATCAGCCTACAGCAGGGCATGGTGGGAGTTGTAGTTTTGCAACAGCTGGAGAGCTGCAGGTTGGCCATGCCTGCCCTAGGGAGACAGATATCATTTGGTGGTCCTTTAAAGCTAAAGGAAGTGCATGTGGACCCTATGGTCAGACTGAGGCACTGCAGGCCACATCCAATGTGGAATGGACAGAACAATGAAACTTCAGTGGCTGTGCCTTCGAGGAAGCAACAGAGGTCACTAATGGATATAGACTGTTGGAGCACTGGAGTTTCAGATTGGGTAAGGGTTTTGACATTTGTTCCCACCAGTAGCAGGGAGATACTGCTGTGCACAGACCACCAGTATTACAGACTGGACAGGACAATGAAGTCTAGAGAGGCCTTTGAACAGATAGAGAGTTCTGGATGGGAAAGAGAATTCATGACAGAACAGAGAAGTCTCAAGAGGAAATATGGGTCTGGATGAGGAATACCCACCATATTGTGTAGGGCCAGTTTCCATGTCATGAACTCATGAGTTAATTCTTATTAGATATTTCTAGCAGATTTTACTTTCTTTAACTTTTAGCTACAAATGTAGTTGACAAAGTGTAACTTTTTTTTCCTGAAGAAACTTTGTGATAATTCTTATTAGATATTTCTAGCAGATTTTACTTTCTTTAACTTTAGCTACAAATGTAGTTGACAAAGTGTAACTTTATTCCTTAAGAAACTTTGTGATCCCCTGACAACAGCTAATTGTCAGAAGTTTTCTCATCTAAGTTGGAGCCCAGGAGACACATGAGGTCATGATGCAAACTTTCTATTCTCCACTTCCTTTAATGTATGTGTATATATATATGACCATGTGCCTGATCTCCTCACACTGGATCCCTACACTGGGAGGAATCTACATTTCATTATTTTATTACAGTTTTTATTTAAGTATTAAAAAAGTTAATATGAAAAGTATTTCCAAGGAAACAGCAGAGAAATATGTCAGGAATAGGGATGAGCGAACTTTTGAAAAGTTCGGTTCGGTTCGCTTCGGCGAACTTTCTTGAAGTTCGGATTCGTACGAACCGAACCTAAAACGAACCTTATACGAACGAATATACGCATATTTGAGAATCTACACTAATACGTACGCTAATGCGAACATTCCCGCACAAATAACGAACATACAGTCTAGCGTTGTCAAAGGTACGCTACTTAACTGAATATGTACGCATTTGATGTGCCGTTTTTATTTTAACCAGATTCGTCTTAAAAGTTCTTAAACGAATCTGGTTCGTTACGGTTCTGTTCGCTCGTCCGAACGAACGTTCGGACGAACGAAAATAATAACCCATCTCGGCCATTCTCCTCCCAAAAGGGTGGTTTGACACGAGGGTCACACCAGGATACAAGGGATTGTAGGAGTAATAAATAATCCCTTGTATCCTGGTCTATTCTGTGAAAACGGTACAGTTTTGATGCGCCGTTTTTATTTTAACCAGATTCGTCTTAAAAGTTCTTAAACGAATCTGGTTCGTTACGGTTCTGTTCGCTCGTCCGAACGAACGTTCGGACGAACGAAAATAATAACCCATCTCGGCCATTCTCCTCCCAAAAGGGTGGTTTGACACGAGGGTCACACCAGGATACAAGGGATTGTAGGAGTAATAAATAATCCCTTGTATCCTGGTCTATTCTGTGAAAACGGTACAGTTTTGATGTGCCGTTTTTATTTTAACCAGATTCGTCTTAAAAGTTCTTAAAACGAATCTGGTTCGTTACGGTTCTGTTAGCTCGTCCGAACGAACGTTCGGACGAACGAAAATAATAAGTTATTATTTTCGTTCGTCCGAACGTTCGTTCGGACGAGCGAACAGAACCGTAACGAACCAGATTATTAATAACCCATCTCGGCCATTCTCCTCCCAAAAGGGTGGTTTGACACGAGGGTCACACCAGGATACAAGGGATTGTAGGAGTAATAAATAATCCCTTGTATCCTGGTCTATTCTGTGGAAAAAGTAAACTTTATTTACGAACCTGATTCATACGAACTTGACGAAAGTTCGGTTCGGGGACGAACCGAACGTTCGGTAAAGTTCGTAACGAATCTGGTTCGTTACGGTTCGGTTCGCTCATCCCTAGTCAGGAACATGAATACATCTGAGGTAAGTACAGAATCATTGTACAGTATTATTATTACTAGTAGTAGCAGAGGTTGTAGTGATAATAATAATAGTGGTAGTAGTAGTTTATGTATTTGATGTTGTCATCTTCAGTAACATTTTATAAAATACTATAAAATCTATTCCTGTAGAAATACAATAGTTACACACATAGAAATATGTAGACAGTAAAGCAAAACTCAGCTCTCTGTGGAGCTTCCAGTGCAGATAAACCCTGTATAATCTCTGCTGCTCCTCCAGTAGGACGGCTGCACATCTCTCAATAGTCTTCTATACATTTCTTCTCCTGGACTGTATAAGGACAACCTGTTTCCTAATCCACTTGGTTTCTTCATCAAGTCTATTGTAAAATATGAACCGTCTCCATATTGTGAACAAATGGCTTAAAGAAGGAACCAAGTCCCCCCAATATATAACCTGTATTCTATGTGAGCTCCTGGCTGCAGATCTCCACTGATCAGCAGCTTCTTCTGGTTATATTTAGAGATGAGCAAATCTTCCAAGATTCACTTCGGCGAATATTCACAGAATTTTTTAAAATATTCACCTTGAATAAGATTCGATTCGGTTCAAGTTGCGTTAAAAAAATCTTTTTATTACATGCAAGTACAAAAGTATTCAGATCCAGGTGATCGTTTGAAAACAGTAGAATATTTTTTGTGGAACAACCCCTTTAAATGAATACCTATGCATTAGCGTACAAATTATATTATGCCTACATAGCGTTAGTGTACAAAGATTTAAGAAGAATCTTCCGAAGCGAATCTGAAAAGATTTGGATTTGATTCTGTGTAGAAAAAAAACAAGGATTCGTATTGAATTTACCAAGCGGCGAATAGATTTGCTCATCTATAGTTATAATGTAGAGAAGAGATTATAAACTGCAGGGGGTTTAAGAATTACTGCTGGATGGAAGTGCAGACTCCTAATAACATGTGCAGGATGGGACTGATGAGGTGTCCTCAGGTTCTACTGACTCCTTCACATCAGAAGAAGCCCTCGCACAGACGGGCATTTATAGCCAGGAAAGTGAGGAGAAAACTGCACAAGATGCTTAATGGACATTGGAATATACAAGAGCTGTTCAGGATTTTAAAAATATATTTAAAACAAGGAATATGTTAAAAAAAAGCTTCTACTAACCTGGTGAATCCTTTGTGGTGATGAGCTGTACATACACATATGACCACTGCAGCCGATCACTGGTCTGAGGCTTAATGGGGTATTCTGGTTAGATAATGTTATCCCCCATCCATAGGATAGGGGATAACTATTAGATCGGTGGTGGTACTACTGCTGGGACCCCCACTGATCATGAGAATTGGAGAGCCATAGCCTCTAAAGCCCCCCAGAAATAAATGAAGTAGCTGGTAGCAAATGCGTGTGGCCGCTCCATTCATTTCTATGGGAGTTCCAGAGATAGTGGAGCGCTGTACTCAGCTATCTCTGCAATTCCCTTAGAAATTTACCTGGCAGCACTTTTTTGCACTACAATCTTTGTGGGGGTTTGAGTGCATTTTTTTTATCTAAAAAAGTTTAAAATAAGTAAAATCAAGAACATATATGATATAGATCAAGGATGTAACATATAATATATTCATGTGCTCAGTTATAGACACCATAATAATTAGAGATGAGCATAGTTTTGAGAAATTTGATTTGGCAAATTCAAACAAACCGCTATAAATCAAGTATACCCAGGCTAGTCTGCCTTAGGGTACGGCTACACGGAGCAGCCAGGTTGCGGGTGGGTTGCTGTCATGCTGCCTAGAAGAACCGTGTGGCCAATTATCCTTTCATATAATAATGAAGACCACACTATGTAGTCCTTCTTCATTGTTAATGGACACTCGGCACCTTTAATGTACCTTTAAACAGGGGCTGTTGCTGCTATGGGGTTTGGCTGGTTAGGTGGGGGGGGGGCAATATACATATAGCTCTTCTGGCATGCCATCTCCTGCAGATTATTTGACAGTAAACACAGAATATTAATCAGCTCTGGCATACCCACTTCTCTAACCCCAGCACTCTCCTGCCCTATAGGTGGGAGCCCTTCTTCTGCCATCTGCTTTTCCTTTTTTTCCACATCATCTAATATTGATGAGAATATGTCGCCAGGAACATCCAGCTCCTCCTCTCTTTGCACCTTGCTGACTTTTCGCGGACATGGAGACAAAGAAAAATTATTTGGAAGAAGTTAATCTAGCAAAAGATGAGATGATAATGATCATAATTAAGACCTCCCTCCAATTCCCAAGGGGTGCAGACTGGGTGATATTGGTTGCCACACTGAGAGTGGGATAATAAAGGCTTCCAACGATTGTATAGGGCAGCATAAAGATTTACCTTGTTGGTATATCAGCTTCCTTGTTGGACTTTCAGTTTTTGATGTCAAAATCTTGTTCTGGATCTTCTCTGCGACTTCTGTCCAGTCCTGACTCCTGACCATATACTTGGCATTGACCCATGTCTACGTATCTTCAGCTCTGCTTCTGTTCTCTTCTGCTTCTCTAATTGTTAACTATTTCAGGGGGCACAACATGAAGATCTGTCCTGGAAAATCTCCTCTGGGATAAAGTTCAGAGTAAAGGAAAATTAGAGGGAAGAAAACCCAATGTGGTTACTGGAGAAGTACAGTAAGTGATCTAGTAATAGGAAATAAGCCTGCCTATAATAGTCATAAAGAGACTGGAAGTGGATGTGAGGATAAAGAGATGTGTGACATCATAAATAAGTAGGTGAAGCATATTATTAACCTCATTCAAAGCTGGGATGTTTTGTACTTTTATTTCAATCTCTGCATTCCAAAAGCCATTTATTTCCAGTCACTGTAGCTGTACGAGGACTTCTTTTTTTTTATGGACAAGTTGTCTTTTGTAATTTTGAATGTCACCAATTTGTGGTACTGTACAGTGCCTTGCAAAAGTATTCGGCCCCCTGGAACTTTTCAACCTTTTGCCACATTTCAGGATTCAAGAAAAAAGATATAATATTTAAAATTTTTGGTGAGGAATCAACAACAAGTGGGTCACAATTGTGAAGTGGAACGAAATTTATTGGATCATTTAAACTTTTTTTGTAATAATAAAACTGAAAAGTGGGGCGTGCAAAATTATTCGTCCCATTTCCTTTCAGTCCAGAAGTTGATCTCTGATCTCTGAATGATCCAATGTTGTCCTAAATGACTGATGAAGATAAATAGAATCCACCTGTGTGAAATCAAGTCTCCATATAAATGCACCTGCTCTGTGATAGTCTCAGGGTTCTGCATCATGAAGACCAAGGAAAACACCAGGCAGGTCCGTTATACTGTTGTGGAAAAGTTTAAAGCCAGATTTGGATACCAAAAGATTTCCCAAGCTTTAAACATCCCAAGGAGTACTGTGCAAGCAATCATATTGAAATGGAAGGAGTATCAGAACACTGCAAATCTACCAAGACCCAGCCGTCCCGCTAAACTTTCATCTCAAACAAGGAGAAGACTGATCAGAGATGCAGCCAAGAGGCCCATGATCACTCTGTATAAACTGCAGAGATCTACAGCTAAGGTGGGAGAGTCTGTTCATAGGACAACAATCAGTCCAACACTTCACAAATCTGCCCTTTATGGAAGAGTGGCAAGAAGAAAGACATTTCTCAAAGATATCCATATAAAGTCTCATTTACAGCTTGCCACAAGCCACCTGGGAGATACCAAACATGTGGAAGAAGGGGCTCTGCTCAGATAAAACCAAAATCCAACTTTTTGGAAACAATGCAAAACGATTTGGCATAAAAGCAACACAGCTCATCACCCTGAACACACCATCCCCACTGTCAAACATGGTGGTGGAAGCATCATGGTTTGGGCCTGCTTTTCATCAGCAGGGACAGGGAAGAAGGTTAAAATTGATGGGAAGATGGATGGAGCCAAATACAGGACCATTCTGGATGAAAACCTGTTGGAGTCTGCAAAAGACCTGAGACTAGGACGGAGATTTATCTTCCAACAAGACAATGATCCCAAACATAAAGCAAAATATACAATGGAATAATTCAAAAATAAATGTATCCAGGTCTTAGAACGGCCAAGTCACAGTCCAGACCTGAATCCAATTGAGAATATGTGGTAAGAGCTGAAAACTGCTGTTCACAAACGCTCTCCATCCAACCTCAAAGAGCTCCAGCTGTTTTGCAAGGAAGAATGGGCAAGAATTTCAGTCTCTAGATGTGTAAAACTAATAGAGACATACCCCAAGAGACCACAGCCTGTAATCACAGCAAAAGGTGGCGCAACAAAGTATTAATGCAAGGGGGCCGAATAATTTTGCACGCCCCACTTTTCAGTTTTATTATTACAAAAAAAGTTTAAATGATCCAATAAATTTGTTCCACTTCACAATTGTGACCCACTTGTTGTTGATTCTTCACCAAAAATTTATGATGACAGTCGAGTGGGAGCAAATGTTTCGAGCAGTCAGGGACGTAGCCATGAGACTGGATATATGGGCAGAAGCATGGTCAGGGTGATAATGTTGGCTCTACTACCCTGTGTCCACACATGGAGCATCACCATAAAGTGGCCTGGGAAAACCGTAGCACTAATATAGTGGTACAGCCTGACACAGCAACTGCTGCATTTCCCAGCAGCCCGTACACCTTCTCCAGCAGTCAGGGCTCCTCAACCTTAGCAGAAGGAACTTGTCATTCCATCCCTTTATCATTTGATCCTGATGCTCCTTCTCCTCCTACTCCTGATTACGTGTTTTGCCACCAATAGGTCACTAAGTTAATGGCAAAGAGACAACAGTATGCATGCACTCATCCAACGACACAGAAGCTGAACATGAACCTGGCCAAGTTGCTAGTACTATAGCCTCTCCTGTTCCATGTAGCTGACTCTGCACATTTCAGAAAACTGATGGCTTGTGCCCACCCAAGGTGGAGAGTCCCAATCCCACTTTTCCAAGAAAGTTGTACCAAGCTCTGCACACAAATGTTGAGCAGAAGGTGGGCCAGTCCTTGGGCCTGTTGGTCTGTCTGTTAGAGTTCACGCCAGCACTGATGTATGGAGTTGCAACTACGGTCAAGGACAATATTTGTCCTTTACCACCCACTGGGTAAATGTGGTTCTGGACCAGGCACACCAGCAACTTGGACAGATGATGACAACATCACCTCCCACCTCCACTTTGTAAGGCTGAGATTTCTGCGCCAATGTCTTCCTCTGCCTCCTCATCCTCCACCTTGTCCTCATCCTCCCCTCTAGGTAGAATTCACCGAGGTTCCATAGCATATCATCTATACAAAGCTAGGTCTTGTTACTCGTTGTCTGCGGCTGGTCAGCCTTAGCATACTGCTTGGCGTCATCAATAAAGAAATTGAACACTGCAGTCTCCTTGCCAACTAGAGATAGGAACCATGGTTACTGATAATGGGAAGAACATTTTGTCTGCGTTGCGTCAGGGAGGGCTGACTAATGTGCCCTGCATAGCACACATCTCTAATCTCCTTGTCACTGGGTTCCTCAAGTCTCCCACTGAACTGCAAGAGCTGTTAAAGGAAACTGTAAATGCAATTTAGCCACTCTTACTGTGCAAAACACCCCTTGAGCTGCAAAGGCAAAATTATATACAACATTTCCAAATGTGTGAACTCCACACTCCATATGTTACACTGCCTGTATGAGCAGAAGAAGGCGGTCAACAATTTCTTAATGCTGCAGATGGACGGGTCTACTTCCCAGTGTAACTTCCACCTCAGCCAGTGGAAGCTTAAGCGTGACACGTGCCATTTGCTCAGGCCTTTTGAAGAGGCCTCTTTATTTGTCAGTTGACACAACTATGGGATGGATATTGTCATTCCACTCCTTCACAGCCTGGAGGGGATGCTTACAAGGGGACAGAAGACATAGCACCTACATTTTACAGGCACCTGAGCCCTGAGGAGGATGAACTGGCATAGGAAGAGGAGGACATAAACACCCAGAAATTTTATGCACAACTAGGTGGTTTATCTGCCCAAGCGACAGTAGAGGAGCAAGAGTTGCTGTAGGTCAACGATGAAATCAACGCAGATGACCCCCGACAGATGGAGGCAGTATGCAGTGGAGCTGGAGGCAGGGAAGCCATTTGAGTCCATTGCACAAAAGGCCAGATGCATGTTGTCAGCACGTATTGTCAGGATTCAGCAGAGGGATGAGTACTAGCTCTCTACATTGTTAGACCCTCGCTACCGGTCAAAGATCAGGGCGTTTTTTAGACCTTCTGAGAGGGATGCAAAAATGGACTACCATAGAGACATGCTGTGTAGTTAGTTGGTTACTGCCTAAGAGCACCAGCCCTCGTGGTTAGGAAGCTCTGACCCAGGAGACCTTCTGTGCTCACGCTCCACTGCCATGTCTGGGGGGGTGGGGGAGCACCACAAGTTCCATATGCAGCAATTTCAGTCTGAATTCTATGATTCACAGTTTTCTTCAGTCACCTACTGAAGAAACCATGCAGGACATGGAGCAGAACCTGAACCAGCAAGTGGTGGCATACTTGGACTGCACCCTGTCACCCCAGATCCAAGATTCCCATTACTATTGGGCAGCCAAACTTGACTTATGGCCACAGCTGGCTGAGTTTGCCCTGGACAAGTTTACCTGCCCAGCCAGCAGGCATCAGAGAAAGAACTCGCCTTTCAACACTAAATGTAGAAAGATTAACCCTTTTAATGATGAATCAGCCAGGATTTACATATGCCTAATGCATCAGACTAGATCCTTCTGGCAGTAATGTTCTGACTGCAGAGTGCTGCCACACAGCAAAATGGGCTGTTACTTCTGGCCATGTCCTGCTGCCACCATTCTGATGCTGCCACTTGCCTGATGCCACCCACCTTCTGCCTCTATTGCCATTCCTAGAATGGGGCTTCTTAGGCTACTGATATGTGCATATTAAATTTTAAACAGATATGCATGCCACTGGGCCTTGCTATCACACTGCTGTTTTGGGGGTTCTGCTACTACTGTGATCTGCCACCATCTTGTGCTGTATGCCACAGCTGCTGCCTCCCCTCCCACTCTGTCAATGAGCCTCTATTATCTGTGTTCTTGCCACTGCTGTTGGCCCCTCCACAGATGTTGTCCTTGGTCAGATTCAAACCCAGGACCCTAGTGCTGCAAGGCACCAGTGATAACCACTGACCTGCTCTACTAAAGTAATTGGCTTAAAATAATTTGAAGTTTACTTTACTTTCTTATTCTCTTTTCAGACGAATCTAACAACGGTCACAGAATTTTTCCTCTTAGGATTTCAAAGCAGCCAACTTTTGAGAAATGTTCTATTTCTGCCGTTCCTTGTTGTTTCTGGTGCTACAATATGTGGGAATCTCCTGATCATCACCCTGGTGTCCACCAGCAAGAACCTCCAGACTCCAATGTACTTCTTCATCTCACAACTGTCCATCAGTGACATCATATTAACCACAAATATTGTCCCCAACCTGCTTCACATCCTACTGAATAATGGAGGAATCATCAGTTTTAATGGCTGTATGACTCAGTTTTATTTTTTCGATAGCACTGATGGATTTGAATGTTTTCTTCTTGCTGTGATGTCTTATGACAGATATGTGGCCATTTGTAATCCCCTCCATTATACCTCTATCATGACTAATACATTTTGTGTTAAATTGGTTTCTACTTGTTTGTTGTTGGCTAATTTAGTTCCATGCATTGCCACCATAACACTATCAAGGCTAAACTTTTGTGGTCCAAATATCATTGACCATGTATTCTGTGACCTTGTCCCATTAATGGAACTTGCCTGTTCTGATCCCTTCACTGTTCAATTGGAGATTTATTTTTTGGGAATTCCAAGTACAATAATCCCAACCACAATCATTGTAATGTCTTATACTTACATTGTTATAGCGGTCTTAAGGATCCCATCCAGTACTGGTAGACAGAAAGCCTTCTCCACCTGTAGCTCCCATCTCATTGTGGTCTCCATATTTTACTGGAGTCTCTTCAGTGCTTATATTCTTCCATCAAGAGGACAAACAGGGGTTGGTAATAAAATCCTCTCTCTGTTGTATACTGTATTTACTCCATTTATTAACCCTGTCATATACAGTCTGAGGAATAAAGACATTAAGAAAGCCATACAGCAAGTATTTCATAAACACTTCATGTAATATACATTCATTGTCATTGATAACTATGTACAGTAAGTGTAACATTATTGTATATTACATTTTTCCAAAAATATAAATGCAAAATTCTAGTATTTGCCCAGGATTCCAGTAGTCTTTATTCATTATTAGTGTCAAAAACTTAGTTTGAATGCTGTAAGGAGATTTGTCTCTGCAAAGCATTCAAATGTGTGGCCTCTGGTTAGACGGAGTTATATATATATATATATATATATATATATATATATATATATATATATATAACTTTGGCACTTGATTTTTAAACTTTAAAACCATGTTAAAATATGGATCTTCAGATCCATATTTTAAAATTCACAGAAGTCTCCCATGACTTTGATAACAAATTTGCCTCGTCGGAGCCTATAAATTTAATGCTGTACAGAGATGGGTCTCCATACAGCATTAAAATGAGTATTCAATCAACTTCGGATCTAGGATCTAGATATTAGCGTATTGAAGTTGACGTAGTGGAATTTGATAAGAGGAAGTAAGAAGCCCGCTAACGAGGGATCAGCCATAATGCCATGCAGCAGATAGGAAGCCCCTTTGACATCACAGCCCTATAAAAAGTCTCCTCCTGCCCGGTCTCCACCATTTTCCAGTGAACTTAAATCAGGGAGAGACGTGAAAGCCCTTATTCACCAAAAAATAATTTTGAGCAGGGACAGCTTACTCATAGTGTGGGGATATACTAGGGAGGCTTTATCCACACTAAAGGGAGAGAGCAGGGACCATAGAACAGTGTAAAGCCTGGGTAATAGGAGCAATTCTATTACACCCTGCTGCACTAATTGGGGTTACTAAAAGTGAACTAATACTATAGATTGTAGGGTGAATTCTTTGTAATCCTTGATTCTTTTATTGGGGTGAAACTGTGGTCTAATTCTACATAATTTGGGGTATTTTGCTCTTTTATATATAATTCAATATGTTAATCCTTGGTTGTATAATTGAGGTGATATTGCATCCTGATAGTACAGATTTTAGGGTGTTCATGTTCAGTTATACATAAGTATATCTGTTAATCCCTAATTGTGTAATTAGGGGGAAATTGCAGCCTTATACTACATATTTTTGGGTGCTCAAGTTCTATTATACATAAGTAAATCAGTTAATCTTTAAATATGTAATTGGGGTGAAATTGCAGCTTAGTATTACAAATTTTAGGGTGTTAACTAGTGTGAAAGAAATTAAGTAGTTGATTAACAAAATTGTGTGAAGTTGTATTTTATTATTAAATAGTCTCCATCTTCTTATTAATCTCCATTAGATGCCACTTTTATGCTTAAAAATAAATATGAGTCACACTCACTTGATATGTCTATAGGAAAATAGGAACTTGCAGACACTTAGAATTTTCCAGATAAATGAAGTAATGTGTACGTGTCCTCATTAGCATTAGCAGCCTTCATCATCATTCTTTTGATTTGATTAGTTGTTAAATGTATACTTGTATGATTGTGATTGGATATATTAAAATTGATATTGACTAGATCCGCCCACTATGTGCATCTAATAAAGTGGCTCTCTAGGCGTGTCTGCTCAGAGAGATCCGACATGACCAACAATGAGTTTGGATGTGCATTTCTTAGGCGGCCACACCCCCTACCATAAAAGGAAAAAACGTATTAACATAATTTGAACCCCACAGACAACTGAGTAGTGAGTGAAGTCTCCTAATTTGGGACTTGTCCTAAATTGCAGCGATATTGTGGTGCCGAAACCCGGGAAAATCCATCAGATATCCAAGGGGACGATCGTGGAAGAGCTTTGGTCATCACGACAACTGGGAACTGCACCTTCAAAAATACACAGGTAAGATATTTTGTTCTTACTGTGCCTTCCCACTTGTCGTGGCCACTGTTCAAGTATTGTCCCTTTTGGAATCTTTGGGATTTTAAAGAACAAACCTGCTTGTCTGTGGTTGAATGAATGGATTGTCTGGAACCTAGGTTTTGAGTGATAAATGAGACTGATGATTGTAAGAAATGTGTGTGAAAGAGATGCCGCCGTGCTAAGAGGAACTATAGAAATCAGAAAGTCAGAGAAAACCAAGAAAGAGAGATTTAAGTAGCAGTGCACAGTGCCTGCATATAGTTAGTATTTAAAAGTGCCCACCTCTCTGTGATATCTGCAGATACCCAACACAGGAAACCCAATCTCTGCGGAGCTGTGTGTGAGCAGAGTTGGAGGCCCAGTCCAGGACTGGGAGGATCGGTCTTGTGGAGCTGTGTGTGAGCAGAACAGTGAGCCTGTGGAACTGTTTGTGAGCAGGTGGGGCGTGTATTCGCATGTGGGGGAGAAGGGAAGGATCCACTCTTCTCCAATGGGGATCAGACAGTCAAAGGCTCTAAAAGAAGGGCGCTCCTCCGGGAGGGATGTGACTGCAGTGGATATCATAGAGAGACAGTGTGAAGGAGCAGGGGCAGTGAGAGATATAAACAGAATATTCAAGAGATCAGGCATGTTAAAAGATGGTTGTTTAAATCTGGAAAGAGTTCCAAAAGAATGTAAGCAGCACATTTGTTGAAGGTTAGGCATGTGAAGATGGTAAGAGCAGGTGAGAAGGTCCAGAGGCTGGGGAGTAGTGGTTCAAAGATGGCATATGGAGAATGATGGAGAAAGGATTGGGAAGAAAATATACTTTTAGAAGGCAGCAAAGGAAAAAGTTAATCAGGAGTGGTAAAAGAGGAAGTATAGGCTGCTGCTTTGATGAGACTTAATCTGCATTGTCTTCTGTCTCTCACGGGGTCCCCAATAGTCATAGGTGTACCAAAAGATTGTGCTTTAATGTTGCTTAGTCTCTGTAGAAGAGGAGGAGGGACCAAGAAGAATCAGATTCTAAAAGGAAAGTATCTTTGCATTATTTGTTAACGTAGAATTGCAGTAGTTCCCATTTCAGATATTGTTTTGGCAGATGTGGTCTTGAATTGTAAGCTTTAATGCAGTATTTAGATTTTTAGACCAGTGTTCAAAAGTAGATGTGTCAGTGTATACTGCTGCCATTGGAAATTTATCAGTGCATTCAGTGATTTATTTTTTACTAGAAACATCTTTAAAGTTAAAAAATGATAAAGTGAAGTTTAGAGACTTTTGATTATATAAATGAGTATGCTTGGCTTCTGTCCCAGACGTTGAGGTTATATGTAGATGTGTCGAAAATGAGGAAGTATGGAATATGAGTTGTCTGTTTCTTTTGTGAAGGAAAAAAAGAACTTAATGTTATGCTGAGGACTACGTCAGATTCGTTGGATTACGTCGGACCAGCTTTTTTATTTTTTAAATAAAATGGTCAAACAGGGGTCTGGGGAAGTATTTATTTCAATAAAATATTTTATAAGTGTGGGTGTGTATTTTTTTTTCCACACTGAAGTTTTAGTAATCATGGCTATCTACAGACGGCCGAACACCGAGCGGACCCCAGCGTAGGCATGCTCGGCCGAACAGCGAGTTCGGCCGAGCATGCTCTCTCAACACTAAAAATAATATCTGGTTAAATCAAATGAAATGCCTGAAGTAACTGTGTCTCCAAAGATTTCATCTGTCAGTGAAAACTAGATGATAGATAAGATTTTCCGATCGGTTCTTATTTTCTGATTGTTTTGTTTTATTTTCTGAACATAATGGGAGCGGCTGATTCGTTTGAAAAAGTAACAGGATTTGAAAAAATATTAAGAAAATTGCTTTATGACAACTACATGGGCCATGAACACAGAGATCTGGAGGAGATACAGCACTTTGAGTCTACAGAAGATTTTTTGCATTTTGGTAGGAGGTTGGGTTACCAGACTACATGAAGGTTTAGATGACATACAAACTACGGAGCAAGTACATTCAGATCTGATTGATAACTTTATTCAATATTGAGTTTTCTCTTGTAGATGGTATAGATGGATCACAAACAAGACAGGATATGCTGTCAGTGCCTAAACTGATGATGTCACCCAAAGTACCACTCCCTTCTGTAATGTAAGTACAGGAGGTAGAGCTGAAGGCACTCACTGAGGCTGGTAAGATGGTTGTGGTCAGATAACTATCATTCATATAGATTTCAGATATGCCTTTGGTATCTTCCATGATTATGGTCTGGTCTGGGGGAGCAGAGGTTTTGTTGGATCCATGGGAAATCCATGAAGAGTGCTGAGAGTGTGATAGTTGTTTTATGCCCTGATGCTGTCCAGAGGGAAAAAAAGACAAGTTGGGAGATTAAACTGCTATAACTGCAGACCTCCAGCCATTACCTGAAGCCAACTTAAGGTTTACATGACTCGGCCATCTTGCCTATTTCAGAGATTGCAGATGGACTGCATTAAGTTTCCAAAGGTGGGGCAGTATGAATGTGTCCTTGTCTATGTTGATCTATTTTTCAGGGTTAACCTGGCCTGTAGTAAAATCAAGAGTAAAAGAAGATATTGGCTGAGGTAGTAAATAGATGGATGCAGAACAAGCCTTTTGACACTTCCTGTCATTCCTAAAGTGGTAGGAGCCCTTACAAATCAGTTCTGACTGTTGAACGTAAACGTGTGTGATTCATTTTCAGATCTGGACTCAAAGACTAGTACCTAGTTCATATAAAGGAAAAGTTTGGATCCCAGATTTGATGGTCCCTAATGAGTGCTGTGTTAATCATTCCAACATTGGTGAAGCCGAACATATTTACATTTTACAGAATTATCAAATAATCCACACAGTGAGAGGAAAGGTGGCCTGGACTCACTTGGATATTGTTTAATCAGAATTGGATTATAGAGTAAAGTCTGAGCATTACATCTTTGCCCCATTATGTTCATTATGTTGTAATTTTGTGTCCTAACTTCACTAACCATGTTTTAAACACCCGGCTGGTTTATAATATACTGAAAGAGTAGCAACCCACTTAGCAGAAGTATCAAACAATCAGAAAGTGATGATGTGTGTGGCTGCCACCTCGCCGCTCAGTGGTCTACATCTTAGCTAATCATCCCTGAGGTTTGAGTCTGAGAACAAAAAAAAAAAAAAAAGATGTGTTCCATTACAGCAGGTACCAGAGCAAAAGACCATGCCATGGAAAGAGAAAAAGACCATGCCATGCACATGCCCTGATAAGGATGGTATGGTTTGGGTGGCTGCTGATGTGGAGCATGCTAAGAGGTTAAGGAAGATTTATAGAGCCGCTAATTCTAAGAAAGAATTGTCCATTGATTAGACTGATTTGCTGTGTTGAATGAACTCAATTAACTGATTTAGTTTAATAAAATTCGATAGGTTGATGGTTTATGCTCTTTGTAAAAGGATACTACATTTGTTGTTTCTGATTAAATCGGCAGTAAGGTCAGAAAGATGTTATCATCATCATCTAACTGTAATAACAACCTGTATACTGAATCATGGAGAATGTACAAGAGAGGAATATATATATACACATCAATGCAACCTGCGAATACTGAACCTGATGAATACTAATACTGACCTGATTCAGCTGAGAACTATGGAAGCCTAGACATGATAACTTTGAACTCTGATGATTATTGGACATTTGCCTCACTTCTGATTCTGCCCCTGTGCCTTCCAGGGAATAACTTAAAGGAAAGTGCAGTGCAGGGAAAAATGCTGAGTGTCCAGTGGAGTCTACCATAGATGATGAATGGCTTTTCAGCCCTGATCTGGGGAATCCAGTCAGAATGTAGAATTGGGGGAATCCTCTGGATACCTAAGCAGGCTGTGTTCAAGAGGAGGAAGACACTTATTTACTTGTGTCTCCTTCTCCTCCCCACGGATGCTTGCCTGCTTGCTCCCACTTACACCAACGGCCGTGAACAAGGTCCGGGAGGACCAAAACGTTGGCCATATGTTCCTAATGTGGTAACTTAATAAAGCGCTCTGTCTTTATTCGCAATTTATACTGTTGGAGTGCCGTGATTTTACTTCTTTCCTTCTCCTCCCCAGTGGAGAACAGATATAAGATCTGCATTGATGATATAGGGTCTGTTCCTGAAGGGTACACCTCAGTTAATGGATGGCCCATAAGCCCTGGTTAAAACTGAATATAGTCAATTAGGAAACTCTGTTTAGACAATTAGCAAATTATGTTCAAGAGGAGGAAAATGTGAAAGAAATTAAGTAGTTGATGAACAAAATTGTGCTAAGTTGTATTTCATTATTAAATAGTCTCCATCTTCTTATTAATCTCCATTAGATGCCACTTTTATGCTTAAAAATAAATATGAGTCACGATCACTTGATATGTCTATAGGAAAACAGGAACTTGCAGACACTTAGAATTTTCCAGATAAATGAAGTAATGTGTATGTGTCCTCATTAGCATTAGCAGCCTTCATCATCATTCTTTTGATTTGGTTCGTTGTTAAATGTATACTTGTATGATTGTGATTGGATATATTAAAATTGATATTGACTAGATCCACCCACTATGTACAGTACATCTAATAAAGTGTCTCTCTAGGCGTGTCTGCTCAGAGAGATCTGACATAACCATGAATGAGTCTGGATGTGCATTTCTTAGGCGGCCACACCCCCTACCACAAAGGGGAAAAACTTATTAACATAATTTGAACCCCACAGACAACTGAGTACTGAGTGAAGTCTCCTAATTTGGGACTTGTCTTAAATTGCAGCAACAGTAGAGATGAGTGAATTTTTCAAAAATTCAATTTGAGCAGATGTCAAATTTTCCCAAAAGATGTGATTTGGTCCAAATTTATTGGTGATGAATCACATTGAAGAGAGCCTTTATATTGGTGTGGAATAGAGATTAGCGAGCATACTCGTCCGAGCTTTGTGCTTGTTCGAGTATTAGGGTACTCGTAAGTGCTCGCTGCTCGGACGAGTATCTCGCCATACTCAAGGAAATGGCAACTTCCGCATCGTGCTTTTTTGGCGCCTATAAACACAGCCAATCACAAGCCAGGAGACTCTGCGGTACACCCAGCATCACGTGGGGCCCTTACATGTCGATAGCAGGGCTTGGCTGGCCTGATCAGGTGACCCTGGAATATACTAGTGACTGGCCGCGGTGCTCGGCTCAGATGCCGTCTGGATGTCGCTGCAGCCTTTCAAGGACAGTGTTAGGGCCTGCATTTAGTTCTCTGTTAGGAAGGAATCACCCACAAAGAAACCAACAGCCCTTCTAAGGGCTACAAGAATTTTTTTTTTGTCTCCTGGCTTGGCTGGCTGGCTGGCACTAGTAGTGCAGCTATCGCCATATCTAACCCGTTTTTTTTTTTTATTCTTCTATCTCAGTGATACAAATCCATTGCACACAGCAGTGTGGAACCATTCTGTGTGTCACAGTTCAGCACACTCACTCCAATCCATATATACTGTCCAGGTGACACTTTCTGTACGTCACAGAATACAACCAAGTCATTTGCTACCAATAACGTATACAGCTTGATCCAGAAAACTCTCTGTGCGACATTTGTCTGGGTCGCAGTCTAAATAGCCACTGTTAACAGGGTGTCAGTCAGTTCTACGATTGTTCTTGCACGTCACGTTCCCAAAAAAACAAAATAAAAAAAAAAAATATTTTTTCAGTTGTTTTAGCTCAGTGATACAAATCCATTTTACTCAGCTGCGTGTAACCTTTCTGTGTGTCACAGTTCAGCACACTCGCTCCGATCCGTATATACTGTCCAGTTGACGCTTTCTGTACGTCAGAGAATACAACCAAGTCATTTGCTACCAATAACATCTACAGCTTGATCCCAAAAACTCTCTGTGCGACATTTATCTGGGTCGCAGTCTAAATAGCCACCGTTAACAAGGTGTGAGTTAGGTCTCCGATAGTTCCTGCACGTCACGTTCCCCAAAAAAAAAATAAAAAAAAATATTAAAAAAAAATAAGTTTTTCAGTTGTTTTAGCTCAGTGATAGAAATCCATTTTACTCAGCTGCGTGTAACCTTTCTGTGTGTAACAGTTCAGCACACTCGCTCCGATCCGTATATACTGTCCAGGTGACACTTTCTGTACGTCACAGAATACAACCAAGTCATATGCTACCAATATCATCTACAGCTTGATCCAGAAAACTCTCTGTGCGACATTTGTCTGGGTCACAGTCTAAATAGCCACGGTTAACAGGGTGTCAGTCAGTTCTACGATAGTTTCTGCACGCCACGTTCCCAAAACAACAAAATTAAAAAATATATATATAAAAAACAAAATATAAAAAAAATTAGCTTTTTTTTTGTTTTAGCTCAGTGATACAAATCCATTTTACTCAGCTGCGTGTAACCTTTCTGTGTGTCACAGTTCAGCACACTCACTCCGATCCGTATATACTGTCCAGGTGAAACTTTCTGTACGTCACAGAATACAACCAAGTCATTTGCTACCAATATCATCTACAGCTTGATCCAATCAACTCTCTGTGCGACATTTGTCTGGGTCGCAGTCTAAATAAGCACCGTTAACAGGGTGTGAGTTAGGTCTCCGATAGTTCCTGCACGTCTCGTTCAAAAAAACAAAATTAAAAAAAAAATATAAAAAACAAAATATAAAAAAAAATAAGTTTTTTAGTTGTTTTAGCTCAGTGATACAAATTCATTTTACTCAGCTGCGTGTAACCTTTCTGTGTGTCACAGTTCAGCACACTCGCTCCGATCCGTATATACTGTCCAGGTGACACTTTCTGTACGTCACAGAATACAACCAAGTCATTTGCTACCAATATCATCTACAGCTTGATCCAGAAAACTCTCTGTGCGACATTTGTCTGGGTCGCAGTCTAAATAGCCACCGTTAACAGGGTGTCAGTAAGTTCTACGATAGTTTCTGCACATCACTTTCCCAAAAAAACAAAATTTAAAAAAAAAATTATATTTTCAGTTGTTTTAGCTCAGTGATACAAATCCATTTTACTCAGCTGCGTGTAACCTTTCTGTGTGTCACAGTTCAGCACACTCGCTCCAATCCGTATAATCTGTCCAGATGACACTTTCTGTACGTCACTTAATTCTACCGGACTTAACAAGTTTGTGGGTTTCAGTACACCAGGCCCATTTAATTTTTTTTTTTATATCATACACTTATATATAAAAAATGTTGAACCCCAGGGCTAAGGGTCAAGGACGAGGGAGTGGGCGTGGGCATTCAATTACTGCAGGGGGCAGAGGCCGTGGTCCTGGGCAGGGTGAGACAGTACCTGCTGATGAGGGAGCAGGGGAATTCCGCAGAGCTACACTCCCTAGCTTTATGTCTCAACTTACAGGGACACGTGGTAGAGGACTGTTGAAACCACAACAGTGCGAACAGCTGATCTCGTGGATTGCGGACAGTGCTTCAAGTAATTTGTCCACCAGTCAGTCTTTCACGCAGTCCACCCACGTTACCCAAGGGAGCACTCCTATGGCTCCTCCACCTCAACCTCCTTCCCCCCAGTCTGCCCCCTCCCAGGAAAATTTGGAATGCGATCCGGCATACTCTCAGGAACTGTTTTCTGGACCCTTCCCAGAGTCACAAACCACTTCTCAGGTTGCTGCTGACCTCGTTCCCGATGCCCAAGTTTTCCAACTGTCACAGTCTGTGGGTGATGATGATGATGATGATGACAATGTTGAGTTAGTGGAAGAAGTTTGTAAAGAGGTGTCGGACAATGAGGAGACACGGTTGTCAGACAGTGGTGAAGTTGTTGTTAGGGGAGGAATTTCGAGGGGGGAGCAGACTGAGGAATCGGAGAATGACAAGGTGACTGACCCAAGCTGGGTTGATATGCCGAGTGAAGACAGTGCATCTGAGGCGGAGGCGAGTGCTGCACCAGAACAGGTTGTAAGAGGCAGTGGTGTGGCCAGAGGGAGAAACAGGGCCAGAGCTGGTGCATCAGTAGCAAATGTTTCACGTAGTGAAGCTCCCGTGGCGAGGCCTAGATGTTCGCAAGTCTGGAGGTTCTTTAAAGAAAGTGAGGATGACCGACGGACTGTGGTGTGCAACCTGTGCCACACCAGGATCAGCAGGG
>ONZH01019900.1:0-49144 GCA_900303285.1 Rhinella marina
AACCTCCTTCCCCCCAGTCTGCCCCTTCCCAGGAAAATTTGGAATGCGATCCGGCATACTCTGAGGAACTGTTTTCTGGACCCTTCCCAGAGTCACAAACCACTTCTCAGGTTGCTGCTGACCTCGTTCCCGATGCCCAAGTTTTCCAACTGTCGCAGTCTGTGGGTGATGATGATGATGATGACAATATTGACTTAGTGGAAGAAGTTTGTAAAGAAGCATCGGACGATGAAGAGACACGGTTGTCAGACAGTGGTGAAGTTGTTGTCAGGGCAGGAAGTCCGAGGGGGGAGCAGACTGAGGAATCGGAGGATGACGAGGTGACTGACCCAAGCTGGGTTGATAAGCCGAGTGAAGACAGTGCTTCTGAGGCGGAGGCGAGTGCTGCACCAGAACAGGTTGGAAGAGGCAGTGGTGTGGCCAGAGGGAGAAGCAGGGCCAGAGCTGGTGCATCAGCAGCAACTGTTTCACATAGTGAAGCTCCCGTGGCGAGGACTAGATGTTCGCAAGTCTGGAGGTTCTTTATAGAAAGTGAGGATGACCGACGGACTGTGGTGTACAACCTGTGCCACACCAGGATCAGCAGGGGTGCCACCACTACTAGCCTAACCACCACCAGCATGCGCAGGCATATGAGTGCTAAACACCCCACTCAATGGAACCAAGGCCGTTCACCTCCTGCGGGTCACACCACTGCTCCTTCCCCTGTGTCACTCGCTGCCTCTGCTAGTCAACCCTCTGCCCAGGACCCCGGCACGAGTGCCTCCCACCGGAAAACCACACCTTCGAATCCACGATCCTCCACAGCGTCCACCAATGTGTCCCAGCGCAGCGTTCAGCTGTCTTTACAGCAGACGCTGGAGCGCAAGAGGAAATACAGTTCCACCCACCCACATGCCCAAGCCCTCAACGTCCACATCTCCAAATTGCTGAGCCTGGAGATGCTGCCCTATAGGCTGGTAGAGACCGAGGCCTTTCGCAATCTCATGGCGGTGGCTGCCCCTCGGTATTCGGTCCCAAGCCGCCACTATTTTTCCCGATGTGCCGTCCTAGCCCTACACCAGCACATGTCACAGAACATCATCCATGCCCTGACCAACGCTGTTTCTGAGAAGGTCCACCTAACCACGGACACGTGGACAAGTGCTGCCGGGCAGGGACACTATATCTCACTGACGGCACATTGGGTTAACTTGGTGGAGGCTGGGACCGAGACTGACCCTGGGGCCGCTCATGTACTGCCCACACCGAGGATTGCGGGGCCTACCTCGGTCACGGTCTCTCAGACGTACTATGCCTCCTCCTCCGACCCCTCCTCCTCCTCCACCGAATTACCATCCTTGGGCACGGCGCCTTCAGTCGGTAGCTCTAGGCGCAGCAGCAGTGCCGTGGGTAAGCGCCAGCAGGCGGTGCTCAAACTGCTGAGCTTAGGTGACAAAAGGCACACCGCCCAAGAGCTGTTACAGGGCATCACGGCGCAGACCGATGTGTGGCTGGCACCGCTGAACCTGTAGCCAGGCATGGTTGTGTGTGACAACGGGCGTAACCTGGTGGCGGCTCTGCAACTCGGCAGACTGACACATGTGCCATGCCTGGCCCACGTGTTCAATCTCATAGTTCAGCGTTTCCTCAAGACATACCCCAATCTGTCTGATTTGCTCACCAAGGTGCGCCGCATTTGTGCGCATTTCTGCAAGTCGACCACAGATGCTGCCACTCTCAGGGCAGCGCAGCGCCGCCTACAACTGCCCGCTCACCGACTGTTGTGCGACGTGCCCACGAGATGGAATTCTACATTAAACATGTTATCCAGAGTTTACGAGCAGCGCAGAGCGATTGTAGACTGCCAGATGTCAACTTCCACCAGAACTGGTAGTCAGGTCTCTCAGATTCCTCAAGTCTACAATGAGGAGTGGACGTGGATGTCTGATATCTGCCAGGTGTTGACCAACTTTGAGGAGTCAACACAGATGGTCAGCGGCGATGCCGCCATTATCAGCCTCACCATCCCGATGCTTTGCCTGTTGAAAAACTCACTGCTCATCATGAAGTCGGATGCTTTGCGCTTGTCACAAGAGACGGTGGAGGAAGATACGTCACTTGATAGCCAGAGCACCCTCCGGTCTTTTTCTCAGCGCGTATCGGAGGAGGGGGATGAGGAAGAAGAGGAGGAGAATGTCGGCGAGACAGAAGAGGGTAACAGTGCTCAGTCCTTCTTAACTCTTGAGCGTGTATGGGTTGAAGAGGAGGAGGAGGAAATGGAGAGTCAGGCCAGTGAGGAGAGGGATTTCTTGCGTGTTTGGACTCTGGCGCACATGGCAGACTTCATGTTAGGCTGCCTATCCAGTGACCCTCGTGTTAGAAGCATTTTTTCAAACACTGATTACTGGGTGTTCACTTTCCTGGACCCACGGTACAAGCAGAACCTTTCCACTCTCATCCCTGCAGAGGAAAGGAGTATGAGAGTGAATAGATATCAACAGGCCCTGGTACACAAGCTGAAACAATCCTTCCCATCTGACGCCACTAGTGGCAGAGGGCACGGTTCTGTGGGCCAAGTAGCGGGGGAGAGGAGATGAGCAGGCAGCTTGTCCAGCACTGGCAGGGGAACGCTCTTCAAGGCCTTTGCCAGTTTTATGTCACCCCAGCAAGACACTGTCACCTGTCCCCATTCTAGGCAGAGTACGGGGGAGCTGTACAGAAAGATGGTGAGGGAGTACCTAGCTGACCATACCAACGTCCATAGCGATCACTCTGCTCCATACAACTACTGGGTTTCAAAGCTGGACACGTGGCCTGAAGTGGCGCTGTACGCCTTGGAGGTGCTGGCCTGCCCTGCCGCTAGCGTGCTGTCAGAGCGGGTATTCAGTGCAGCTGGTGGTTTCATCAATGATAAGCGTACACGCCTGTCAACTGACAGCGCTGACAGGCTGACGCTTATTAAAATTAACAAAGCCTGGATTTCACCGGAATTCAAATCTCCTCTGGGGGAAAGCAGCTAAAGATTTACATGACTTATGTATCCGATTACTCTTCTCTACTCCTCCTACTCCTCCTACTCCTCCTCCTTGTCATCTTTGCCTAACGTTGACCAAAAAAACGCCATTTTTTAGAGGTCCAACTGGCACTCTTTTACCACAATTTTTCAGGAGGGCCCCCTACAGGCCCTCTCTTCAAACAATTTTTCCGGAGGTCCACCTACAGGCCCTCTCTCCAAACAATTTTTCCGCAGTGTCAACTACAGACAGTGTAAAACAATATTTCAGGAGCGTCAAACAGACAGTCTAAAACAATTTTTTTTGCTGAGGGTAGACTTTATGTACTCTGAAAAGAAAAAAATTTTTGGAGGCTCAACAAAAGCCATTTCACTGCATTCTCAGTCGGACAAAGTCATTGGTGGTGTAACCGGCATGCTGTGTCAGGCTAAATTTTTGGGTGCTTCACCAGCTACCGCATACTAACTCAGTCACTCTGTTGTCACCGCCGCCATACAGGGCCACAAAAAATGTTTATGTGGTTCACCTGCTCCCGCAGTGTCACTCGCTCACTCTGTTGTCACCACCATAGTGGTTTGCACTATAGCAGCCCAGGTTTGCACATTCCTCTTTTTATCTCCAAGTGATCTATACTGCATGTCACGTAATAAAATAGGTTCTTTTGCTCTCAGTGATACAAATCCATTTCATAAAATCCTTTCTTTCTCTTTAACTGATCTATACTGAACGTCACTTTTAAAAATACGTCTTTTTCCTCTCTTTCTCTCTCTCCAAACTATTTTTCCGGATAGGTGCCATATTCGCTATTAAACTGAGAAGAATACATTGAACACATGCCACACTTGATCAATCTCATAGTTGACAACTGTACCGGTTGATGCTAAATTTTTAAGTTGGGGTCCTGCGTCGTCATTTGAACTTCATCCGGCTGTTGTCACCACCACACACGCTAGCCAAGGGGGCACTCCTCTGGCTCTTCCAGCTCAGCCTCCTTCCTCCCAGCCTGCCCCCCACCTACAGGCCCTCTCTCCAAACAATTTACCCGGGTAGGGGATGTATTAGATATTGTACTGATTTTTTTTTTGTTCTTCTTTTAATTACCTCCTGCGATAGTGCGATAGACGGGAATCGAACCCGGGTAAACTGCTTGGGAAGCAGCTATGCTCACCAACAGCCACAGCAACTGATAAGAACAGATACTAAACTTGATGTAAGCCAACATTTCGACAATCGATAACCCGAAACGAGTCCGCCGTCGAGCCCGGCGTTCGGCCACCCTGAGCATTTCACATACTCTGACCGAGTCTGACCCTGGGGCCGATCATGTACTGCCCACTTGAAGGATTGCGGGGCCTACCTCGTTCACGGTTTGTCAGAATTACTATGCCACTTTCTCCAACCCCTCCTCCTCCACCTTTGAATTACCATCCATGCTTCACCTCCTGCTACCTCAGTCTAACTCGGTCACTCTGTTGTCACCGCCATGCTGCGTCAGGCTAAATTTTTGGGTGGCTCACCTGCTACCTCATATAACTTGGTCACTTATTGGTGTCACCGCCATGCTGTGTCAGGCTTATGCCTGCATCGTGTGGCTGGGGATAGGAGAGCAGTGCCAGCATGGGCATGGGTGATGGACCTTCGTTTCACCTAGTTGGGTGCTTCCCTATATATTCCCACCATGCCAGCCATGGGTTGTACATAAACTAATAACAGGAAAAACAAAAAAAATATTTTACAGGAGGGTCAACCGCAGACACTCCAAAACAATTTTACATGAGGGAGTGTCTCCCCATCTGCCATCGTGTTCGGTCAGGCTGTCAGTAGGTACACCACCTCTGTCGTCCGCAGAAGCGGCCACTATGAGGAAGTCCACGGCAAGAACATCCCCTTTTCAATTGAGAGCAAGTGTAGAATTGTAGGAGGATGACACTTTTCTTCCACAGTGCATTCACCTTCCCCTTTATCATTGACAACAGTTGGTGAAAAAGTAATTGGCAATGATGAAGAAAATGTAACGGTGCAGTGGACCGTCTGTGACGCAAAACCTATATATTCCCACCATGCCAGCCATGGGTTGTACATAAACTAATAACAGGAAAAAAAAAAAAAAATTACAGAAGGGTCAACTACAGACACTCCTCAACAATTTTTTAGGAGGGTCAACTTCGGACACTCCAAAACAAATTTTTGGGAGGCTCACCTACAGACATTTGACTGCTACCTCAATCTAACTTGGTCACTTGTTGGTGTCACTACGCTGTCACCATGATGTGTCAGGCTTATGCCTGCATCGTTGGGTGGGGGATAGCACAGCAGTGCCAGCATGAGCAGTGGTGTCACCTGCAGGCAGTGATGGAACTTCGTTGCACCTAGTTGGGTGCTTCCCTAACATGTGATGGGCATGTGCCTCACCTTTCTTGGTCTGGGTGAGCACAATTGCCATGAGGGTAACCACCAGGTTTTTGCAGGAGAATTTGGGGTAATGGTGGGATTAGGCAGCCTCAGAGGCATCCATGCATTCTGCCCCTGCTGTTTCCTGTCCATTTCCGTGGTGTTTCCATCATTTTCTGAGGTTTCCAGGTTTTCACCCAGCCTTCCCTAGGCAGAGCCTTGGTCCCCTGCAAAAATGCTCGAGTCTCCCATTGACTTCAATGGGGTGCGTTACTCAAAACGAGCACCCGAGCATCGGGAAAAGTTCAACTCGAATAACGAGCACCCGAGCATTTTAGTGCTTGCTCATCTCTAGTCATCAGTATCAGATTCACCCAGGACTTCTCCCTGAAGAAGCCAGAGGGTGAAACGTACGTCGGGGTCACGGTTCAACTGGTGGGTACCATGATTTATTGTATTACTTCATTATTGTATTGATGATAGTGATCTCCATTGGGTTTACATTGCACTGGCACTTTACCATTGGAGTCGACCAACTGTAGTCCCTTGTGCTAGGATACTATTCATCCTCTGCATTTGTATTAATATGCTTAATATGTCTAAGTGATCATGTCTATAATATTTGGTACTTAGTACTTGGCACCAGTTGTCCGTTATTTGTGCTGTTCCCATTCCTCACTCATGATTTTAGTTATGTTTTAGATATTATGTGATTATGTGAACTAATAAAGATATGTCATTTTAGCACAATTGTGTGTTGGTTTTGCTTATGTTTCGGGGTTATTGAATTTATATCCAACACACACCTATCGGTGTCACCATAGACATAGCAGCAGTGAGAAGGAAGAGAGGGGGAGATGGCACACGCACACTGCGCTTGCGTTTCCTTCATACAGCTGATCAGCGGAGTTCTGGGTGTTGGATCCCCACCGATCCAATATTAAAAGCCTGGGGAATCCCTTTAAATCTCGGCTCTTTCTATGCTTACGAGGCCAATGGGTGGTTCTACTCAGTTATTAGCAACCTTTCCTGCGTGAGTGTGCAGAGCTAACTGTCGGTCACAAAGTAAAACCATCCACTGAGCTTCTAATTAGTGTTGAGTAAAACTTTGATCTGAATTTCGGGATCATTTTGAGTTGCCGCAAAGCGGAATTTCCTCATACTTTGTGGTAGTGAATTGATTTTACCTGAAATAGTGTAAAAAACAAAAAAAAATCATACTTACCTCATCAATTTGCTCGCAATGAGCCACCTGCCTGCTTCAAGATCTTGCACGAAATCCCATGCGCAGTGACATATAACAATACCACGTAGGCCGGTGTGATTACATCATCACTGGCTGCATGAGATTTTGCGCCAGATCTTCCAGCAAGATGGCAGAAGCCGGGCCATTGCGAGCAAATGAATGAGGTAATTATGGATTTTATTTATATCAGATGCTGCGATCAGCTATGAACTCAGCATCTGAGGGGTACAATGATAGGGAGCGGTGGAATCGCTGCTCCCTGCCATTGCACCCACTACTTACCAAAAAATGCGCTTCATGACAAAGTAATTAGTCACAAAGCAAATTTTTTGCTAAAATTTGGCAAAGTAGCTGAATTGAATTTTAGAATACTTTGCTCATCTCTACTTCTAATCATCTGGAGAGCAGGAAATAAAATTACTATAATACAAGTTATACTGAATCTTTTCCCATAAAACTATATATCAATCTGCTCAGCCCCAAACACCTCCCCACACGCATTCTATGATATGCTGCCTTCAGACTGGACTACACGTTTAGCATTAAAGGTTCCTTATAGCAACCCTTATACTTAGATATATTATTACTTAGACACTAAGTATGACTGGACAATATTAAAACATTTGTATTTGAAGTTTCTAAAATAAATTGTTAATGGGTTTCGCCACCTTCTGGCTACTTGTGACCAATGTGTACCCTTTGTTGATATTCTGTGCCATTTGCTATATTTCATAAGCCATGCCCCATTTTCAAATTTTCTGTGCGGTCTACCTGGCCATAAGATGGCTGCTGATAGAGGCTCATTCAACCTGGCAAATCCTTTCCATGTGATGCCTCCTATATTCAAACATACTAATCTCCCAGTAGTGCAAGAGCAGTTGACAGGTGCAGTGTATTTGACTGGAGGAGATATCGCGCTGAGGTGATTCTTATGACAATCCATCAGTAGCCATTTTATGGACAAGACCTCTGTTTGGACAGCACGAAAGACTTGGCAAACAAGGGGAGCATACTTTATAAAATATAGAAAATGGTGCAGAGTTTCAACAAAGATTATGTTAGTAAGTGCCATATAATCATCTTACAAACTTATTGGTCAACAGTACTCATAAAGTGGCCAACCCCTTTAATATTTGGGCAAGTGTTCCAACAGCAGATATGTATATACACATAGGAAGTCATTCCTACAAACTTCTGTCTAACAAAATAATTCTCTCTGTATTTTGTATAATAAATGTCAGTATCTATATATATTGTATCTATAATAAATGCCAGTAACTATAAAACTGTGATTCATATTAAAATTCTGAAGTATATGGTATATTGTTTCCCATGGTTTCCTATGTTTTACTAGAATAAGTAAAGGAAAAATATATCTTTAGACATTGAAAATAATAGTATTTCTATATAGTAAAATAGTAGCTACTGTGTGTAGAGTAGGGCATTGGGGTTTTCCAAAATGCACTGTTGGTCTTAGTAGTGATACATAATATTAATTCACTATATTATTTGTGTTTTGTAGACTGCGCAAACAGTCCTCGTTGTTGTGGTGGTATTCGGGATATCATGGCTCCCCCATCATGTGATCCATCTCTGGGCCGAATTTGGAAGTTTTCCTCTCACTCAAGCCTCCTTCGTCTTTAGAATAACTGCCCATTGCCTTGCATATAGTAACTCTTCTGTGAATCCTATCATCTATGCTTTTCTGTCTGAAAATTTCCGAAAAGCTTATAAGCAAGTATTTAAATGTCAGATGGGCTGCGATTCCATGCAAAGCGATGCCAAGGAAATTAAAAGTAAGATGGAGACCCCACCCTCCACAAATTGCACTCATGTTTGACAGAGAAAAATCATGCTCCTGCTCAGATCCATTCATGCAAGCTGCGAGATTTCAAAGCACAAGGATACTTGGATAAATTTGCAACTACATTGTCTAGTTTTAATGTAGCTGGCATCTGCTTCAGTTAGCTTACGTCTTATAAGTTACATCTGCTAAGCTGCTGCTGCTCAAATAAGATCTAGTACCATTCTGTTCATCGAAAAAGAAGTGAGATGGAAATCTTGATGCATTTTAAACTGTAAATTATATTTTTATTTTTAAAGTAAAAACATGCAATGTGCTCTGTGAACCAAATTTCTTACGCCAGTGTGCTATAAATTGATTATTATGTTGAAAATTTGATGTTATTATCACTATAATTTAACTTACAAATCTGCATTTAAGTATAGCTTAAAGTGGAAAAAAATTAAGCATATGGACTGCAAATAGTAGAGCAGTGGGCATGCATGATATCACTACTTTGATTCTTAAAATCACTATTAAGACTATAATTCAATAATACATTCTAAAAATCATCATTTGAATGTAAAGGATTTATTTTATATAACATTGATGTTATTTATTTATTGCATTTGTTTCACTTGAAATCAAAAAAGCATTAAATAAAAACTGAGCAGTGGAATTACAAAATCCAAGTCTAGCCTTATCTTCTGGTCTAGAATTTGGATTTCTAAACTGAACCACTGCTTTGCTTTGCTATAATAGTTATATTTTGCATAATCAAAGTGTATGAATGCATTTTTCTAAGAAAATCACTTTATTTCACTAAACATCACTTTCCAGTATTGTAGAAATTTAATCAAATATTTTCCATGTAAAGACATTTTGCTAAATAAAACAAGGATGGTACTCCATATACTTTCACCCAGAAAGATTGTAAATTGATAATTTGATGTAAAAACAGTGTGGCATTTGTAGATGTACACAGGCTGTTGTTTTTAGGTGATGCTGTTCTGTCTAATGGATTCTAGTACAAGGAAAGGTTACTGCAGTAACTTTAATGAATCCAATTGAATTGCACGTGAAGCTTATGTATTTCCCAGTGTTTTTATTTTTATTTTTTTAAATAAAGTGCAATACTTGTTACAGTTTCTAAATGCTCACATGTTAATACAGATATGTTAGGTCTATGTTATGCTTTGGACACATTAATGCATTATAATCATGCCCATATTTATTTAGATCATTGATTTTCTGGTATAAGCAAATTTGACATTGTAATTAGTGATGAGTGAATCAAAGTTAACAAAGTGGAATTTGTGGTAGCAATTTTTCCTGAAATGGTTAAAAAAAAGACATCATCGGGGAGAGGCCATCATGGACATCTTGATTGAATAAAACGCATCAATGTATGACATCACCATGTCATCATTGGGTGGGTGCGGTGACATCATTAGTGCCTATCCAGCATGATGACGTTGTGATGTCAGTGTGCCCCAATTGACACGTTTTCTTCACTTAACATGTCCACGATGGCCTTTCCGCGATCAAATGGATGAGGTGAATGTATATATTTTTCTGATAGGCTGAATGTGCAGCGTTCAATGTTGATTGGGGCATCTGAAGGGTTAAATTAAGGGGGCTGCGCAATCGCTTTTCCCGATCATTGCGCCCACTCCCTACAATGGAATTCAAGTTGTTGCAAATAGAATTTCTTGATGAAATTCAGCACAGAATTTTTTAAAACTTCACTCATCTCTAATTGTAATGTCTTATGTTGACTTGTATATTTACTATTAGCTTTTTAGGTTCTTTTTTAAGCATATATATAATTACAAAACAAACATCCTGATCACCTCTAAGGCAGTTGTAGATGTGACCTAAGGTCTAGTATGCATCTTTTTTTCCTTTTTCTTTCCCAGTTCACTTCTGTAAATGGTTATTTCTAGTGACTGGGTAGGCCAAGGAAGTGATGCAATGTGACTTTTTGAGAAATGTTTGTTGTATGTGGGCAAGCATTATCCTGTTGAAAAATGGCAGTTGGGCATGAGAGGAAATACCTGACTGCACATATCTATGGTCTGTTAGTGTCTCTCGTATCACTACTAGGGGGACAAACTGTCAAATATGATGGCTCCCCAGATCATCACACCAGCAATTGGGGAAGTGTGTCACGCCACAACAATATCAGGATTAAAGGGATTGTCTCACTTCAGTAAGTGGCATTTATCAGGCAGAGTGTCACGACAGGGGGGAACACAAGGGATAGTGTGCCCTGTCTGAACCCCACCTCTTTCCCTGCCTACTTACAGTAGATGCCCTAGGCGACAAAACCGTAACTTGGAGACAGTCCCTATGCTGAGTACGTGCACAGGGAAGGGAAGGGAACACAGGGAAAGACGAACACAGACAGAAACAAACACAACAGCAGAATCGTCAGCAAGCCAAGTCAAGAACAGGAGGTCACGTCAAATACCGAGGAGAATCACAAAAGCGTAGTCTAAGTTCAAAGCCAAAATCCAATACACCAATAATCCAACAGCAAGGTCCAACACACAGCACTGATCTCAGAAGACTAATCACAGGCATCTGAGTGAGGCAGTTGCCATCTTTAAATAGCCCGCCCAGGATCATGTGATGTGGCCAGCATCACATGACCTGAGGCGGAGCAAGCTGTCCAAACAATATGTAAAGTAGCCATGTGGTGTGATCAGCACCACATGGCTAAACCCAAACAGAGAATTAACTCATGAAGTGCTGGCTGACAAGACCAGCACTTCAATTCCCTATTGCTCGTCTCTAGGGGGCGGAGAGGTCCGGCGACGTCGTGCAGAGGGAGCACGATGCCGACCTCGCGTGACAGTACCCCCCCCTTCACGAGGGGCCACCGGACCCTTACCAGCGGGAGCAGGCTTATCGGGATGCTGCAGATGGAACTTTCGGATGAGCGAGTCTGCATGCATCCTGGTCAACGGTACCCAAGACCTGTCCTCAGGACCGAACCCCTTCCAATGTACGAGGTACTGGAAGGAATTCCGGACCCTTCTCACATCCACAATTCTGGCAATCTCATGCTCCATTTGTCCTGCTACCTCAACCGGAGGCGGAGACTGTTCCTCAGGACCAACGGGAGCAACATAACGTTTGAGCAAAGACACATGAAAAACATTATGAACACGAAGGGAGTCGGGTAAACATAACCTAAAAGAAACCGGATTGATCACCTTGGTGATCCTGTAAGGACCAATGAAGCGAGGTGCAAACTTGTAGGATGGTACCCTCATGTTGAGATTTTTAGTCGATAACCATACCTTATCCCCAACCTTAAAATTCACACCCTTAGAACGTTTTCTATCAGCCTTAGCTTTTTGAACTCCTTGGGCCTTTTCCAGGTTCGACTGAACCTGTGCCCAAACTGTGCACAGTTCTTGAGAAAAATCATTGACATCTGGGACAACCGACGCAGATGGGGAAAAGGAGCTAAAGCGTGGATGAAAACCCATATTGCAGAAAAACGGCGACATCCCAGAGGATGAATTAACACGATTATTAATTGCAAATTCAGCCAGAGACAGGAATCTGGCCCACACATGTTGGTTATCAGAAACATAACATCTAAGATATTGCTCAACGGATTGGTTAAGACGTTCAGTCTGACCATTGGTCTCCGGATGAAAGGCTGATGAAAAGGACAAAGAGATACCAATCTTATTACAGAACGCCCTCCAGAACCTAGACACAAACTGTACTCCCCTATCAGAAACGATATTCTCAGGAACACCATGTAGTTTGACAATATTATCAATGAACACGGACGCCAAGACCTTCGCAGAGGGTAATTTACACAAAGGAATAAAATGACACATTTTGCTGAATCTGTCAACCACCACAAATATCACGGTTTTACCCTCAGAGCACGGCAAGTCCGTGATAAAGTCCATGGACAGATGTGACCAAGGTCTACTAGGTATGGGTAAAGGATGTAACTCACCCATAGGTCGTGTCTTGGAATTCTTGGACCTGGCACAAGTGTTACACGCAGTTACAAAAGCCTGAACATCTCTGGAGATTGACGGCCACCAATACTGCCTAGAGACCAACTCCTTGGTGGCATTGATGCCAGGATGTCCACACAAAACAGGATTATGGCACTCACCCAGCAGTCGCAACCGCAAATGAGCCGGCACAAACAATTTGTCATTGGGGGTACCAATGGGAGCAAGATGTTGTCCTGCCGAGATTTCAGAAGCGAGGTCAGATGAGGTAGCGGCCACGATGATATCAGCTGGCAGGATGGGCTCAGGAGGGACGTCAGGAGGCTGATACGCCTGGAAACTTCGGGATAAGGCATCGGCCTTAACGTTCTTGCTCCCGGGTCTGAAGGTAACACAAAAATCAAAACGAGTAAAGAACAAAGCCCACCTCGCCTGTCTAGGATTCAATCGCTTAGCCGATTCTAGAAACATTAAATTCTTATGATCCGTGAGGACCGTAATGCGGTGAAATGCCCCTTCTAAAAAATGACGCCATTCCTCAAATGCCCACTTGATTGCAAGTAACTCCCTATTCCCAATATCATAATTCCTCTCGGCAGGAGAGAACTTGCGGGAGAAGAAGGCGCATGGCATAAGATTAGTTAAGGTGGAAGACCCCTGGGACAGTACAGCCCCCACACCATCCTCAGACGCATCCACCTCAACTACAAAAGGCTTACTTTGATCAGGCTGGACCAACACAGGAGCATTAATAAAACACTGCTTTAACCTTTCAAAGGCCTCAATTGCTGCAGGGGGCCAATTGACCAGATCAGCCCCCTTGCGAGTCAAATCCGTAATGGGTTTGGCTACCACTGAAAAATTTTTGACAAATTTACGATAAAAATTAGCAAACCCCAGAAATCGCTGGAGCGCCTTCAAAGAGGAAGGTCGCACCCAATCCACAATGGCCTGTACTTTAACTGGGTCCATTTTGAAAGAAAAAGGGGTGAGAATGTATCCCAAAAAGGCCACTTCCTGAACACCAAAGGTACACTTTTCCCCTTTAACAAACAACTTGTTTTCACGCAACACCTCCAGCACTTGCCTAGTGTGAGATACGTGACTCTCCCAGTCTGCAGAAAAAATCAGGATGTCATCAATATAGACAATTACAAATTTCCCAATAAATGGTCTAAAAATGTCATTGACAAAGTTTTGGAAAGTTGCCGGAGCGTTACTTAACCCAAAAGGCATTACCAAGTACTCATAATGACCCTCCGGGGTATTAAACGCAGTTTTCCATTCGTCCCCCTCACGAATCCTGATTAGGTTGTATGCCCCCTTCAAATCCAGCTTGGTGAACCAACAGGCCCCCTGGACCTGATTCAGCAAGTCAGGAATAAGGGGCAACGGGTATCTGTTTTTAACAGTGATTTTATTGAGCTCCCTGTAATCGATACAGGGCCTCAATCCTCCATCCTTTTTACCAACAAAGAAAAAACCTGCCCCCATGGGAGAAACTGAAGGCCGGATGTGACCCTTGGCCAGACTCTCTTTGAGATAATCCCTCATGGACTGACGTTCAGGAGTAGAGAGATTATAAATGCGACCTTTGGGATATTTGGATCCCTCAATAAGGTCGATGGCGCAATCATATTGCCGGTGAGGAGGGAGGAACTCAGTCTCGGACATGGAAAACACGTCCGAAAAATCGCCAATATACTTGGGCAAGGAAAGAGACTCAGTGGTACCTCCCAACTGCAATACTGATCTACAACATTTGTCACAATTCATTCCCCATTTTTCCAATTCACCTACCGACCAGTTGATCACAGGGTTGTGGTCCTGTAACCAAGGCAGACCTAAAACAAGGTCAGCAGGTAAATCCTTTAATACAAGGAAGGAGCAAGTCTCAGTATGGGTAATTCCTACAGTTAATACAACCTCAGGAGTACAAAACTCCACTCTCCCATTATTCAATGGAGTGGAATCCAGTGCGATAATTTGAATTACCTCCCTTAAAGGAATTATAGGCACACCCACAGATTGCACAAAATCATAATCAATAAAATTAGCAGCAGAACCTGAATCCACAAATGCTTCACCGGATCTCTTGAGTTGGTTATAAGAAATGGAAATAGGTAACAAGATTTTCTTTCTTACCACCGCAGGGAGTACCTTACTTCCAGGAACAGACCTTTTTGAGAGCAGAAGTCTCGGACACTGCTGGAGCCAGTGGTTCATCTCACCGCAGTAAAAACAGGCCCCTCTCAGGCGTCTCTGATCCCTCATAGTAACTCCCAACTGCATAGGCTCCTCCTGGACGTTGATAGGAGACGGGCTCTGAAGAGGAACTTCGGACAACACGGCAACTTGAGGGGCAACAGAAAGTTCCTTTTGTCTCTCCCTAAACCGTCGGTCAAGTTTGATAACTAAGGTCATAGTCGCCTCTAAGGTGTCAGGAGTAGGATAACTAACTAGTAAATCCTTCAGATGGTCAGACAGTCCCACCCTAAACTGGCTTCTCAAAGCAGGGTCATTCCATTTAGAGGACACACACCATTTTCTGAACTCAGCACAGTAATCCTCAACTGGACGGTTACCCTGCCGAATGTCTCTGAGCTGAGTTTCAGCTACAGCGGCCAAGTCAGGTTCTTCATATAAAAGACCTAGGGCCCGGAAAAAAGCCTCCACAGACAATAGACAAGGGGAGTCAGGTGGCAATGAGAAAGCCCACTCCTGCGGATCACCTTGCAGCAAGGAAATAATTATTCCTACCCGCTGCTGCTCAGAACCCGAGGAGTGTGAGCGTAAACGGAAATATAATTTACAACTTTCCTTAAAGGAACGGAAAGTCCTTCGGTCCCCAGAAAACCGATCGGGCAATTTTACATGGGGTTCAATATTGGGGTTTGGCATGGAGGGAACGACTGCGGGTGCAGTCCGCAGCTGCTCCTGATGTTGGAGTCTCCCGGCCAAATCCTGGATCATCTGAGCCATGTTACTCATCTGGTCCGTGAGTACTCGCAACGGCTCCATTAGGTATGGCCTGTGATTCTGTCACGACAGGGGGGAACACAAGGGATAGTGTGCCCTGTCTGAACCCCACCTCTTTCCCTGCCTACTTACAGTAGATGCCCTAGGCGACAAAACCGTAACTTGGAGACAGTCCCTATGCTGAGTACGTGCACAGGGAAGGGAAGGGAACACAGGGAAAGACGAACACAGACAGAAACAAACACAACAGCAGAATCGTCAGCAAGCCAAGTCAAGAACAGGAGGTCACGTCAAATACCGAGGAGAATCACAAAAGCGTAGTCTAAGTTCAAAGCCAAAATCCAATACACCAATAATCCAACAGCAAGGTCCAACACACAGCACTGATCTCAGAAGACTAATCACAGGCATCTGAGTGAGGCAGTTGCCATCTTTAAATAGCCCGCCCAGGATCATGTGATGTGGCCAGCATCACATGACCTGAGGCGGAGCAAGCTGTCCAAACAATATGTAAAGTAGCCATGTGGTGTGATCAGCACCACATGGCTAAACCCAAACAGAGAATTAACTCATGAAGTGCTGGCTGACAAGACCAGCACTTCAATTCCCTATTGCTCGTCTCTAGGGGGCGGAGAGGTCCGGCGACGTCGTGCAGAGGGAGCACGACGCCGACCTCGCGTGACACAGAGAAAGTTAATACAAGGAACTTACTAATGCATTTTTATTATCCATATTACTTTCTTTGCTGTCTGGATTCATTTTTCCATGACATTATACATTGCCCGTTTCCATGGTTACAACCACCCTGCAATCCATCAGTGGTGGTCGTGCTTGCACACTTTTGTAAAGAAGTAAAGAGCAACAGCCTCTTTGGTGGCCGGAACCATGGGAGCGCACATAGGCTGGTGCTTTTTCCTGTATTGTGCAAGCACGACCACCACTGATGGATTGCAGGGTGGTCTGTAACCATGGAAACAAGCAGTGTATAATGTGATAGAAAAATGAATCCAGCCAGCAAAGGAAGCAATATGGACAATCACAATACATTAGTAAGTGGCTAGTATTAACTTTCTCTACATGATAAATGCCACTTACTGAAGTGAGACAACCCCTTTAAAGCACTCACCATGAGACCCCTCTCTAGTCAAACTTATTATTTTGGGATCCCAAACCGAACCTGGATTTAACATTAAAGAGACTACGGATCCAGTCCATAGCAGTACAGGTTTCATGACAACACTGTAAATGAAGGTGGTTCTGGCTGGCTGACACAATAGCAGGACACATAAAGGGCACAGTGGCATCAAATTTTTTTTAGCTAAGCCCCTGGAAATGGTCTGGGTGTGTAATGAAGGTGCCAACTGCATCTAGACAGTGGACAATGAGACTGTGTGAGCTGCTCATACTTTATGGCAGATCCTCTCTACTGGTTGTTTTCTAGTACAGTACTAGATCAGTCGGGCACTCAAGTCTGGAGTCTTTGTTTAGTATTAATATTGCTTTAATTAATCATATAAACAGACGTAGCAAATCAAATAAAATGACATAAAACGATAAAATAATATCTAAAACATTAAAATAATGTAGTTAGCTTAAATCTTTTGATGAGGATATGCTGTTGTTATTCGCTATTAGTTACGCAGTATGGGCATATATTTATACCTTCATTTAATCCACATTGTATTTCCTCAATGTCATAGTATTGCGTATTGCCGATATGCGAATAATCATTCAATGTTATTACAGAAAATACAGTCGCTCAAAATAGGTAGGTATCAACCTCTCCTTAGGGGACACCAAATGGAATGGTGTTTTCTCTTTTATGCAAGTCCCACTTTTTGGAAAGACAGTACTATCTTATTAAACACAGTTCTGTTTACACAGATTAAATGGTGGCATCCCACCAAGAGGTATAATTGAATCCAAACTTACCCCTAGTAGCGCTACTGTTGAGGGGATATCTACACGGTAGTTCCGCTTTTCCTGCGGCGTTTTCAATGAGGGATTCCCGATAAAAGGTTATGGTCTGGTCGGCTTTCCACGTGTGTGGTTTTAGTGTATGGCTAAGCCACTGATGAAGAGGTAGCGATAACCTCGAAACGCGTCTGGCGTCCATATGCAAAATTTATCAAATATTCCAGCCGAGAAAGGAAAGTAATAAGGAGGATCGCGATCCCAAGTCCCGATTTTGAAATTGCCGCGACACCTCTAGCCGCAATCTCGAGAGAACTTACGGGAACACAAGAGCGCCTAGAGTGGATGCAGGCGCAGTCCGAGAGGATATACACTAAAACCACACACGTGGAAAGCCGACCAGACCATAACCTTTTATCGGGAATCCCTCATTGAAAACGCCGCAGGAAAAGCGGAACTACCGTGTAGATATCCCCTCAACAGTAGCGCTACTAGGGGTAAGTTTGGATTCAATTATACCTCTTGGTGGGATGCCACCATTTAATCTGTGTAAACAGAACTGTGTTTAATAAGATAGTACTGTCTTTCCAAAAAGTGGGACTTGCATAAAAGAGAAAACACCATTCCATTTGGTGTCCCCTAAGGAGAGGTTGATACCTACCTATTTTGAGCGACTGTATTTTCTGTAATAACATTGAATGATTATTCGCATATCGGCAATACGCAATACTATGACATTGAGGAAATACAATGTGGATTAAATGAAGGTATAAATATATGCCCATACTGCGTAACTAATAGCGAATAACAACAGCATATCCTCATCAAAAGATTTAAGCTAACTACATTATTTTAATGTTTTAGATATTATTTTATCGTTTTATGTCATTTTATTTGATTTGCTACGTCTGTTTATATGATTAATTAAAGCAATATTAATACTAAACAAAGACTCCAGACTTGAGTGCCCGACTGATCTAGTACTGTACTATTAATCTGCTCTTAGTGATTGGGTGTATCACCACAGTCGGTGCACCTATAACCATATTTGGACGAGGTGCAGCCAACCTTACAATTTAAATCTGGTTGTTTTCTAGACCTTTTGGAGTCTGTTCGCCGTGTGTGCCCTCACATAACCACTGCTCCCAACAGCTTCTAACAGCTAGGTCAGAAGGACATACATGGTGGAAAATTAATTGAATCAAGTATCCTGCTTTCCTCAGGCCAGAAATGTATATCTATCAGTCAACAATTTCTCACCATGAGGTACACAACCCAAAAGTGACCTCTAAGAACCTTTTTGTAGGGCAGTAGAGGAAGCACTCTTGTGGCACGACCCACTGTCCAATTAGACCACACCTGTCATTTACATATCTGCCTTAGACATACATGCTGAGTTTTGCAGCAATCTGACATTTTTCATCCTAGGTATGTTACTTTTATTTGTCAATGAGTAAAGATTCACTCGATCCCATAAGAGCATAATTAACATACATGTTTTGGTGTATCATTGCATGAACACTATGTGATATATTAAAACAATTTAAGCATCAACACATACAGTAAAATTCTGTGAAGTTAAATACAATATTTTATATTTGTATGCCAATCCTGTAAATAGAATGTACTCAAAGTGTTGCTGCCTGCATTATTGTAATTTAAAGCTTGTCAAATGTCTAGTTACCTTTAGCTAATGCTTTGTACATTTGACCTCACAAATTTTGGATTGCTCTAGGAAGCCAAAATCATATTTATAGTTTAATCTAGAAATCTCTACCATACATCTTTTGCCACACCTGTATCCTATCAGTCAATTTGAAAAGGTCAGATTTCCATAAATTCAACAGAATGTTTTTGATTTACCCTAATAAACCTTGACAAATTCTTATACAACTACACATGTTAAAGGGGTTCTGCAGTTCCAGAGGATAGATCATCAGTTTTAAATAACTGCAGAACCCCTTTAAAATTCATTTTTATAATAACCAGACCGCAAGCTCAGGCTTTTATATGTTAAAGTAATAGGGACTTTTTTTTATTCTGCTCACAAAAACTACAGTATACAGCCATTAGAGATCTCCAGATTTAAAGGATAGTTCCATGGTGCCTGAACTAATTTATCTGTAAACTTGAAGAAGAAAGTATAGTTTTTACATGTGGGCATATCAGTTATAAAACAATTTACTAACTGGTAATAATGTTTTATTAGATTTTAATATATTGACTAGCTATATACAGTATTTAAGGCTGTATTGACATTACATTTTTGTCCTTTGTTTAACATATACATTGGGGAAAAAAGAGGCAATGGTGTAGTGTACTACATTATGTGTTAAGCCGTTAATATATACATATTTTTACAGTGGCCACTGTACGGCATCCGTCAGAGCCATCCATTTAACCTATATGATACATTTTTTGTATACGTTAAACTTAAGATAAAAACGTGATGTGAATCCAGCCTAAGAGGTATGACAATTAAATAAAAAATATATATTGATTTGAATAGGGACAAGTTGCAATACCAAACCCAGTCTATGGTCAAGAGTGGTGCTGCTTCTGAAAAAAAGAAAAAAAAAGATTATTGCCATCTCACAAGCCCAGTGGGCGCCATTGCCTACTGTTTTAAACAGACACCCGGGGCAAATGTATGTGATCGTTAATAACATTGATCGTAGACATTTAACCCCTCACATTTGACCATGGCATCTGGAAGCGCAAAAACTCAGAAACACACATTCCCGGCCAGATAGTGCGTGCAGCAGCCATCGTTCTATTGAATTATCTGAGGCTGCTGCACATAGGTTCCTATAGAGACCCTGCCAAAGCTAATGCATTGGGGTCTATGAGAGAAGTCATATGACGATTGCTTGTTCCATTTCCTTAGGGGAACTATAAAAAAAAGTGTTTAAAAAAGTGTTTTTAAAAATATAAAAAAATAAAAAATATACACATTTAAATCAACCCTTTCTCCAAAATAAAAATAGATAAGCAATAAAAAATAAACATCATGGGCATCCGCAAGTGCAAAAACAATTGTATTATTAAAATATAGAAATAGTTATCATACTGTATACGGAAAGCTGTTAAACGGGAAAAAAGTCAAAATGGCAGATTCAAGGTTTTTTGGTCGCTTCCCCTCCCAAAAAATAATAAAAAAAATGATCAAAAAGTAATACATGCCCCAAAAATGGTATCAATGAAAAGTACAGATCGTCCCACAAAAAGTTAGCCCCCACACAGCTCCTCCCACATAACTACAAAAAAGTTTTTGGGTCAGAATAGTGCGATGAAAATTAAAAATATATATATTTTCAAAGTTTTTCTTTTTTTCAGTATTAAAATGCAAAAAAATAAATAAATAAAATAATACAAATGTGGATTGCCATAATTGTAATGACCCAGAGAATTAAAATAACAGGTCAGTTTTACCACATAGGGAACAGCGTAAAAACAAAGCCCATAACAGTGTGGTGGAATTGCATTTTTTTTCCAATTCCACTCCATTTAGATTTTTTTTCCAGCTCCCCACTATGCAATAGTTAATAATTCCATTAGAAACAACTAGTACAACTTGTCTGGCAAAAAACAAGCCCTCATGTGGCTATGTACACAGAAAAAAAAAGTTATGGCCCTGGAAATGCAGGGAGTGAAAAAAAAAACCTCCGGGGTTGAAGTTTTCTGGGTGTTTAACACTTATTATAAGGCTGCTGATTTTGAGGAAGCTGTGGTGCTCCAGTGAACGTTGTGGCCTCCTCACAGCTTACCAAGCACAGCGCCATCCAAGTATAGCAGCTATGCTTAGTATTGCTTTCTATGCTTAATATTGCAGATCAGCCCTATTCACTTGAATGAGACTGAGCTGCACCTACAGTAATCCACATGACTAAATAACTTGAAGTCAATGGCCTAGTTAGAGTGCTGTGGCCTCTTCTAGCGTTGAGAGTAGTGAACTTCGGATTGTTCAAAGTCGCCTTGTTCAAAACTTCATAATAATACTGTACAGAGATCCATCTCTGTACAGTATTAGAATGTATGGGCTCCAGTGAGCCGAAGTTGGTTATTCATGAAGTTGCGTGTGTCTTCTTTGAATAACTTCTGTAGTTGAATTTTAAAGCTTAAAACAACTTTAAAACTTGAAACCAAACTCGTCTTTGGTTCCAAAGAACTAGTCGGAACTGAATCCGAGTTTGGTTTCAAGTTTTAAATCAACTACCGAAGTTATTCAATGAAGTCACGTGCATCCGCAGCTCGCTTTGTTCAACACTAGCCTCTTCAAACCAGAAGATCTGATATTGACCTATCCTAAGGAGAAGCCATCAATATAATAACCTTGGACAATTGATTTACCAATATATTTTCATTAGTGACATGGCTAGTAAAAAAATCCAATTCTTGTTTTTTTTATTTTTTTTATTTCAGACTACATCTTTTTGTAAGTTCAATAAGTTCTGAAGATGCTCAAAAAAATTGGTATACTGAGAATGCAGAAGGGATCAATCCCGTTTTTGAGTCTATGGGGCACATTTATTAGGATCCGAATTTTAGAAGCCGATCTTAATGAGCGCTATAGCTGGCGGGGGATATGCTGAAGTTATGTAGAGGCACAGGCCTCTACATAACTTTGATGCATCCAGCCCTAATTATAAATGTAAGACAGCTTCCTGGCTGTCTTACATTTAGACCACTTACGCCTAAACTAGGCATAGAAAATGATGAATGAGAGGGGCCTGCTGGTCCTTCCCGTTTCCTGCCCATACCACGCCCACTTTTTTAGACTGGGTATGAGCGGGGAAGAAGTTGCAGATTCTACCACATCTTGGCGTGCAACGGGATCTACACCAGATATATTTGGTCATAAATGACCCCATATGTTTTTTTCAGTAATGGGTTACTATAAATGTGCCCAAACAAATCCAAATATAGAATGTGTTCAATCATATGCAATACACAATAATCATGGATGAAATAACAAAGGTGTTCTACAATGCTACTACATTTTTATTGTGCAGAACTCTAATTGCACATGGTATTTGTATTGTATTGCACATTAAAGTTGTGTTCCTTCAAAAAGACTCCAGTGTATTGACTGCAGTTTGATCATTCCATTGTAATCATGCATTTAAGGAAATGTACATTATGTATAAAAAATATTGTTCCCATTGTACTTTGAATGGCTTAGCTACTTAGATCAATTCAATTTTTTTATCCAGCCTGTAAGAATGTTTTCTGCTTCACTAGACGATATTGTATTGTTGTGTCTAATGCTCCTCTGCCTTAAATCCCTCCTGTTTCACTTATGATTAAACACATTTGTTGTTGCACAGTCCTCTGTAAATGCTTTACAATATTCAGCAATTAAAAAGAAACTATGATTCATATATTTCAGAGAAACTTCATTATTCATAGTCTAGTAAAGCAATAACTCTATAAGCTGCCTAAACAAATATTCTTGCTGTAATCAAATGAGCTGGTTTCCTTTTTATGTTCTTGTATTAGATTATTTCTATATATGTCCCTTCCACTTAAGATAGAAACAGATTGCTAAGAAATAATGTCATTAAGCTGAGAATGACAACTGTATTGACCACACCAATAGAGTGAATTGATTCTAAACAAATCGAATTCAACTTGAACTTTAAAACATTTGGGTCAAATCCAGATTTTTGGTGATTTGATTAGGAAAATGTTCTCAAAATGGTGGTAGGCATTAGGAAAGGTGACAAAAGAGGATCGCATGACTCCAGTGTGTGTGTAAATGTACTGGCAGACATTTGCTGCTAAAAAAAGCTATTTTTTTTTGGACCAAATGAAAAAAAAAAACGTGAAAATTCTACAGTGCAGTGTGTTTTTAACCTGTTCAAAATTCAGGACAAGAATAGTCACCCTAAACAGCGGGTCTTTCCTGACGAGCCCCTGTGGTATCTGGCTGCATCAGTGAAAACACAGATACTGGTGGATTAAACACCCTCCTTAATGCTGACCGCAGCATATAGGAAATTTTCAGAGGTAGGGGGCTCCCTCTCTCACCCCATCGGGTCCCTGTGTTGTGATGGCAGGATCCAGATGGTTGCCATGGTAGCCACAAGCCTTGCAGAGGTCTTGGGGGCCCGGCAGCTACAGAGGCTTATGAGGTATGTATTGTTCTGCATTTGTTCCATAGTGGGACAAAAATACGAAATAAAAAACAGCCAAAAATCCAATAAACAAGCTATGTACAATAAAAAAAATGAACAACAAAAAATAAATTAACTACCACATATGGGGTATTGCCATGTTTAGGAGAAAATTATTAACACAATTTGTGATTTTTTTCTCCTGTTACTTCCTGTGAAAGGGAAAAATGGGGGGCTTAGCCAACATTTTATTGGAGGAAATTTTGGAGGATTTTTTTTTCCATAGCCATGTTTTGCTAAATTCATTGAAATGTCTTTGTGATCAAAGCAGTTAGTATACCATTCAATAAATTCCATGACAGGTATAGTTTCCAAAATGTGGTGACTACTTGGGTTTTTTTACTGTAGTGGTACCTTAGAGTGCCCAAAAACTATTCCAGCAAAATCTGCCCTCCAAAAACCATATGACGCTTCTTCCATTCTTAGACCTGCTGTCTGCCCATATAGCAGTTTACGACCACATATGGGGTATTTTTGTAAACCAGGGTAATAAATATTGAGCTTTGATGTTAACCCTTGCTACCTTATAGATTAAAATGGAAAATCTGAAAATACATGCAAAGGGTTAGCAAAGTTTGGAAAAATCAGTTTTGAATGATTTGAGGGGTATATTTTCTAAAATGGGGTGATTTACGGGATTCTACTATGTAAGTCCCTCAATGTGACTTCATAACTGAATTATTGGGTTTTGGAGATTTCTTAAAAATTTTAAAAATTACTTCTAAGAATCTAAACCTTCCAACGTCCAAAAAACGAAATGACATTTACAAAATGATACCAACATAAAGTAGGCATATGGTGAATGTTAATTTACTATTTTATGAAGTATGACTATTACTGATGATCGAGCACCCTGATGCTCGGGTGCTCTGGCCGAACACTAGGTGGTGCTCGAGTGCTCGGCCGAGCACCCGAGTATAATGGAAGTTTATGGGAGAAGACCAGGCACCTCCTGCTCTGCAGAGGGGAGGGTGTCTGGTTGATAGGGAAACGTGAGAAAATGGTGGAAACACCACTGAAATGTTTAGGGAACAGCATGGGGAGGATGTATGGATGCATCTTGGACACCAAAGTCGCTGATATTAACGAGGATGTCCAACTATTATGCACTTTTACGGAATGACAAAAATACCCCCAAAAAACCCAAGACAACATCAATTTTAGAGGAAATATTGTTAGGAAACATATATTTACTTGTACATTAAGCACAAGTGCTGCCAAAAATTACACTGTTGAGGCACTCCGATACAACCGGTATATCACGTAAAGCAGGGCCTCATTCACATTGTGGTATAATTGTGGGACTCCTACACTCATAAAGTCCATGCACAAAGTGAAAGGGCTGCCAAAAATTACAAGGAACAGGCACTCCAATAACCCCTTTATTACACATAAAGGAGTGCATCAGACACACCCTTGAAAAATTTGGATTGATGGACTGCTGCTGATACTCAAAAACAATAGGGGTGACGTGCTGCTGCTGAGCTGACCGTGTAAAAAATTATGGGTGACATGCAGCAGAGCTGACCATTTAAAAATTATGGTTTATATGCAGCACAGCTGAACGTGTAAAAAAATCATGGTTGACCTGCTGCTGCTGAGCTGACCGTCGAAAAAATTATGGTTGACATGCTGCTGCTAAGCTGACCATCGAAAAAAATTTGTGGGTGACGTGCTGCGGCTGCGCTAACCGTCGAAAAAATTATGGTTAAGGCACAGAGGGATCACTGAGGACGTTGACAAGGTCAGCTAGGTACTCCTTCACCATCTTCCAAAACTTTTCCCTCCTTGTGACACAACATGGAGACTTAGACATTTCCACATGCAGAGCGTCCACCTTTATTGTGAGCAGTGAGCTTTTTAGCACACAGAAGTGGGATGGTTACGCTGATAATTGCATTCTTTCAGTCCCTCCAGCATTCAGTCCCTCCTTGCGCAAGTTAAACTGCAGACGCAAATTAGGAACTGTTCTAATGCACATGCTGTGCACGTGGTATTAGCGTCAGGCACACTTGCGTTCTTTTTGCCCCAAAATAAAAAATAAAAAAAATGCAGCCAGATATAACAACAACCTAGCCAAATCCTATCCCTACACAATCCCTCCTTGCGCAAATGTTATACAGCAAGACGCAAAAGAGGTACTGCAGGCTTAACAGCAGAAATAATAGCAAAGGATGTCAGGTATATAGTATACAGAGAGTATCATACAGCATGCAGCAGCTGCACGGGTGGCGTTAATGGCAGGCCACCTAGCGCTATTTTTAACACCCCCAAAATAAAATAAAAAGTTTGTCAGCAAGATATAATAGCTGGGGATGGGGCCTCTCACAAGCGGCCCTATCTTCATACACAACAACTTAAATTTTTTGCATCCAGTGTTGGATTTGAGGCCGTATTTATTTTTTAAAATGCATCAAAGTCATTTAATTTCTGTCATGCATGTCGAATAGAGCATTGTAGTATTGTTTGTGATAACAATGTTTGTTTTGTGGAACCACCATGGGCACACATTTAGCACCCAAAATTGATGGCGGAAGCCAATAAACACCTGTGACAAAATTACAATTAACTTGAGCGTCCAAAAAAAATTAGAAATTAAAATTGCAGAAAATGAAAAAATGCATCACTTATCCCTCTGTAGTACCTGTCCCATCTAATATTGTTATTGTCAATAAATACATCCAGGCCCCTATAGAACTCTTGTATTTTAATGTTCAAAAATACCACATCATGTATAGTTACATAGTCTCACTGCTCTTACAGTAAAGAGTCCATAGTCTTAATGCTATTACCGTTAAGAATCCTTTTCTATGTTTGCTTTGAAAACGACTTTCCTCCTGAGCCAGAGGATTTCCCCTCGTCACACTCACAGATATAAAGTGAAGAATGGTTGATATTTATGTGCTGACCACCGATAAATGTATACATACAGTACAGACCAAAAGTTTGGACAAACCTTCTCATTCAAAGAGTTTTCTGTATTTTCATGACTATGAAAATTGTAGATTCACACTGAAGGCATCAAAACTATGAATTAACACAAGTGGAATTATATACTTAACAAAAAAGTGTGAAACAACTGAAAATATGTCTTATATTCTAGGTTCTTCAAAGTAGCCTCCTTTTGCTTTGATTACTGCTTTGCACACTCTTGGCATTCTCTTGATGAGCTTCAAGAGGTAGTCACCTGAAATGGTTTTCACTTCACAGGTGTGCCCTGTCAGGTTTAATAAGTGGGATTTCTTGCCTTATAAATGGGGTTGGGACCATGAGTTGTGTTGGGCAGAAGTCAGGTGGATACACAGCTGATAGTCCTACTGAATAGACTGTTAGAATTTGTATTATGGCAAGAAAAAAGCAGCTAAGTAAAGAAAACGAGTGGCCATCATTACTTTAAGAAATGAAGGTCAGTCAGTCCAAAAAATTGGGAAAACTTTGAAAGTGTCCCCAAGTGCAGTTGCAAAAACCATCAAGCACTACAAAGAAACTGGCTCACATGAGGACCGCCCCAGGAAAGGAAGACCAAGAGTCACCTCTGCTGCGGAGGATAAGTTCATCCGAGTCACCAGCCTCAGAAATCGCAGGTTAACAGCAGCTCAGATTAGAGACCAGGTCAATGCCACACAGAGTTCTAGCAGCAGACACATCTCTACATCAACTGTTAAGAGGAGACTGTGTTCAGCAAGCCTTCATGGTAAAATAGCTGCTAGGAAACCACTGCTAAGAAAAGGCAACAAGCAGAAGAGACTTGTTTGGGCTAAAGAACACAAGAAATGGACATGAGACCAGTGGAAATCTGTGCTTTGGTCTGATGAGTCCAAATTTGAGATCTTTGGTTCCAAACACTGTGTCTTTGTGCAACGCAGAAAAGGTGAACGGATGGACTCTACATGCCTGGTTCCCACATGCATGGAGGAGGAGGTGTGATGGTGTGGGGGTGCTTTGCTGGTGACACTGTTGGGGATTTATTCAAAATTGAAGGCATACTGAACCAACATGGCTACCACAGCACCTTGCAGCGCCATGCTATTCCATCCGGTTTGCGTTTAGTTGGACCATCATTTATTTATCAACAGGACAATGACCCTAAACACACCTCCAGGCTGTGTAAGGGCTATTTGACCAAGAAGGAGAGTGATGGGGTGCTACGCCAGATAACCTGGCCTCCACAGTCACCAGACCTGAACCCAATCGAGATGGTTTGGGGTGAGCTGGACCGCCGAGTGAAGGCAAAAGGGCCAACAAGTGCTAAGCATCTCTGGGAACTCCTTCAAGACTGTTGGAATACTATTTCAGGTGACTACCTCTTGAAGCTCATCAAGAGGATGCCAAGAGTGTGCAAAGCAGTAATCAAAGCAAAAGGTGGCTACTTTGAAGAACCTAGAATATAAGACATATTTTCAGTTGTTTCACACTTTTTAGTTAAGTATATAATTCCACATGTGTTAATTCATAGTTTTGATGCCTTCAGTGTGAATCTACAATTTTCATAGTCATGAAAATACAGAAAACTCTTTGAATGAGAAGGTGTGTCCAAACTTTTGGTCTGTACTGTAGTTATTACATTTCCATAACGTCGATTATTTTAAAACAGACTATGCTTTTTTTGGTATTGTATTGGTATTGTAGTCCTACCATTCCTGTAATTAGTTACATTTATCAACTCTCAACACTGTAAAGCTCTGCTATTTGGGGCTTGCTTACAGGAGAACATAACTGTACACACTCCTTCATGTGTGTTTTGACTATATATAGTTACATTTAGTTGCCTATTTTTTTTACTTAGAGTCATGTAGGCCAATTTTAATGTTAGGCGTCATATTTTGTCCATTTCTTTGCATTTTAATTACATACGTTTATCACCTTTTTTTTTTGTTTTTAGAACTGTGGATGTTAAAGGAGCTATTAATTATTGATATTTTGGGTAATACCAATAATTAATATTCATAAATAGGCGTAACCTGCTATTGCTAGCTCCGCCTATTTATTTCCTTTATTCAATCCGTTCCCTGCACGCTGTGTACTGAACTGTACTATGGCGGCTACACAAAAGACAATGTATACAGTATTTTGAATAATAAAAAGATTTATTACAGAATACTAAAAGTCTACAGTCTAATTATTTAGACTATATCTATATATATTTATATTGGAGTATATAAATATATATATACATATAGCCGCACATCAATACAATAACACAACCTCAGTATAAAAACTCAACTACACTGCAACATCCCACTTAATTCCACCCACAATACTAACTAAACACATACACACACTCACACAGAAATACATATAATTACAGCAGTACCCTCCCAAGCCTAATACTAGCTGTCCCTAAAAGTGGTTACTTATAATACAGGGGTTATAGGGGAATGCAAGGGGTTATCTGCAGTGATAAAGGCACTGCAGGGGTCAGGAGTTTGGGGATAATTAAGGGTATAGGGGTTACAGGGGAATGCAAGGGGTTATCTGCAGTGATAAAGGCACTGCAGGGGTTAGGAGTTTGGGGATAATTAGGGGTATAGGGGTTACAGGGGAATGCAAGGGGTTATCTGCAGTGATAAGGCACTGCAGAGGTCAGGAGTTTGGGGATAATTAGGGGTAACAGGGAGTTCCAAGGGTACTTAGCCAGTCTCTGTTTCTGGAGGGGCTGCTTGGCTTCCTTCCTCTGTGGTGTCCCCTCTCCTTCTGGTGGTCAAAGCTCCTCTGCCTAGTGGGAGTCCCCAACTCTTCTGCCTGTGGTCGTATTATTTATCCTTCATGAGTAGTGGGGGGAAGGTGGCTTTCCATATGGCAGGGGTGTGGATGGCCCATGCTATAAAAACAGGTTTAGCAAGTCTCCAACTGCTTGATTGGGGTCTCCACTCAATGCAAGCAATGGAGGCCAACACCCCTGTCCATAGCAAGCCTTGCTGTGAATAGCTGATACCACAGGTCTGTGACAAAGGGTAGATGATCTTATCAATCCTCTGTCCTTTGATGTGCCCGAGACTGTCATCAGGGCAGCGTCTCCCTCCTGCAAGTGCGCTGGTATGTGCCTCCAGGGGGATGCAGGGTGGAGGGTCAGTTTATATGTATATAGATAAATGCATATAAAACTGGGGCATATATACATGTATCTATATACATTAGGAGCAACTGGGGGCACAATATAATATATATAGGGGGCATCATATGCATCAGAGGGCACCACATATTGGGGCATATCTGGAGACCAACAGATACATATATAGAAGGCCCATATATAGATATACATGTACATGCATACTCATAAAGGGGGCATGCATGCATATACATATACACACATACATACCAGCACTTCCTTCTACAGTGGACAGTCTGGATGATGCTGAGGGGGAGCCTGCGGATGTGGCTGAAGCTGATAAAACTACTCCCCAGGTGTTGCAGGAGGAAGCTTCACAAGTGGAGGATCAACCTCCATCATCTGCAGCAGTACCCACAAGTCCAGAGGTGCTTCCAAAGACCCTGCCGTCCCGGAGGCGCCGTACAGCCCATTAGGCTTCTTCTGGGATAGGTACACGTGAGTTTGTGGATAGTCAGGTTATAGAGTACATATCCCAGAAGAGGTGTGAGGGGCCGGAAATTACAATGTTGAAGGGGCTAGCACCGTTAATGAAAATGGTTCTGCCCAAACAACAGAGTCCCTGTATGGCGTCTCTGGCCATTGTATTTTAGATATCCTGAGGGCATTATTAATTTAATTAATAATGTTCGGCAGCAGTATACCTCCTCCTCAGCTGTCCTACTATGGCCAGCAAGCCCCCTATGGGCAGCAGCCCCCCTATGGCCTGCAAGCCCCCTATGGCCAGCAAGCCCCCTATGGTCAGCAGCCCCCCCTCTGGGCAGCCGACCCCCTATGGGCAGCAGCCGCCCTCTGGGCAGCCGACCACCTATGGGCAGCAGCCCCCGTCTGGGCAGCAGACCACCTATGGGCAGCAGCCCCCTATGGGCCGCAGCTCCCCTATGGCCAGCAGCCCACCTATGGCCAGCCGCCCACCTGTGGCCAGCCACAAAGATTTGCCTCTATGGAGCAAATTCCCTATGGACAGGAGCAAAGAAATGCTCCATCTTTATCTTTCATCTCTGATGGAGCTAATGTTCGTGGGGCAACATCTAGCGGGCTCCCACAGTCCTTTACTAGAGAGTTATTGCAGCCCTAATGTTTGGTTTTGAATTTAATTTGTATTATTTAAAATATTTTTATGTTCCAAACTTGACTAAAAAGTAAAATTTTATTTCAATGTTGCCACAGGTTGGCATACTAAGTGTGAAATGTTGTTGTGTCTTTATTACTTCGTTTATAACAATTCTCTTTCAATTAATCACTTAACTTTTGAAAATGTTTTAGATGCCATTGGACTAAATATGTACATGGCAATACTTACCTTTTTTTCATTTACATTTTCCTAAAAAACAAACCCCAAAAAATTACACAAAGATAGAACAAAACATACAAATAGAAATACACTTAAGGTACAGCTATGGGCTCAACATTGTCCACAAACTAAATCCATAAAGATAATCGGACTTTGATGAAGTCCCGTATATCCTTATGTGAGGAAATTCGTCACACATTTACATATTCACATTTAGAAACAGAATATTCATTATTAAATACTATATATTGTCTGAAACAGATGTTACAAAAAGATTGTGGATAAACTAATTTAAATTCACTATTTTTTAGACAAAAAGAGGTATTAGAAGGTTTTTTTGGAAAAACACAAATGTTAAAAGTGATGTTTGTATTTTTTTTTTCAAGCCAAATTCACATATCTAAAAACACTTGATTTTTTTTTCCAAAAAAAACCTCAGCCCGCAAGCCCACGTCAAGGGCCCTCTGTCTCTTGTGAGTCCCTACACTAACTAACAAACATATAAAGTATATCAATATCTATCTTAAAAAACAAAAAAAGGTAGTTGAATTGAATAAAACAGGAAAGGGATACAAAAAGATATCCAAGGAATTGATAATGCCAGTCAGCAGTGTTCAAACTGTGATTAACAAATGGAAAATCAAGGGCTCTGTAAAAACCAAACCACGGTCAGGTAGACCAACCAAAATTTTGGCCATAACAGGCAGGAAAATTGTTCAGGATGCAAAGAAAAACTCACAAACAACATCAGGTGAAATATAGGACTCTCTGAAAACTAGCGGTGTGGCTGTTTCAAGATGCGCAATAAGGAGGCACTTGAAGAAAAATGGGCTGCATGGTCGAGTTGCCAGAATAAAGCTATTACTGCGCAAATGCCACAAAGTATCTCGCCTACAATACGCCAAACAGCACAGACAAAAGCCTCAAAACTTCTGGAACAAGGTAATTTGAAGTGACCAAAATCGAACTTTTTGGCCACAACCATAAATGTTACTTAGAGAGGTGTCAACAAGGCCTATGATGAAAGGAACACCATTTCTACTGTAAAGCACGGAGGTGGATCTCTGACGATGTGGGGATGTGGGGATGTGTGAGCTACAAAGGCACAGTAAACTTGGTCAAAGTTGAAGGAAAGATGAATGCAGCACATTATCGGCAAATACTAGAGGCAAATTTGCACTCATCAGCCAGTAAGCTGCGCATGGGATGTATTTGGACATTCCTACATGACAATGATCCAAAACACAAGGCCAAGTCGACCTGTCATTGGCTACAGCAGAAAAAAGTGAAGGTTCTGGAGTGGCCATCTCAGTCTCCTGACCTCAATATCATTGAGCCACTCTGGGGAGATCTCAAGCGCGCAGTTCATGCAAGACAGCCCAGGAAATTACAGGAACTGGAGGCTTTTTGCCAAGAATGGGCAGCTTTACCCTCTGAGAAAATAGAGAGCCTCATCCACAACTACCACAAAAGACTTCAAACTGTCATTGATGTTAGAGGGGGCAATACACGGTATTAAGAACTGGGGTATGTGAACATTTGATCAGGGTCATTTGGATGTTTTTGGTTGTCATGATTTAAAAAGAGAAAACACAGTAGTTTGACAATAAATGGCTTCACCCAACCACTAACCATGAGTGGAAAAAAAGTTTTTGTGTTATCATTCATATTCTCTGAAAAAAGGCCAAGACAGCCAAAATTCTGCAGGGGTATGTAAACTTTTGAGCACAACTGTATATTGCTGCCACATTAAAACTAGTAATGTTATCTTGGCGTTCAAGAGCATGTTTTATGGATAAGTGAGCATGAACTCACTGCAAAACTAACTGGTTTGGAATTGAGCTAAACCCTAAAGGGGTTATTCCAGTGTTTCCATGTGTTTACCCTTTAACCCCTGTACAGGGAACTGGACTTCTCCACAAAGGAGCAACCAGACAGCTACCTCTTGAATTAGTCCCAGTGACAGCTGACCACCTGAGGTCAGGGTCACTAGTGCAAGCACCAGAAGATCTAGGCACATAAAACACACCCAAAATGCAGGTATAGCCCAAACAATCATGTATAATGATTATAATGATTAGAGATGAGCAAATCATTAAAAATTTTATTCGCCGAATATTCGCCGAATATCTGACAAGATTCGTATTCGCACGAACTTATTAGTCAAATCTACGTAAAAAAAAACAATTGTTGTTTTGCAAACATTCCTTCGTAAATTACGTACATACTGTCAGTGTAGTTAAAAGTACGCAATATGTAATCATTAGCATACAAAAGTGCGTACGAATCCTTAACGTACAATTGACGCGCGATGACTATATGAACTAGAAAAATAAGGTGATCACTGCTGCTAGCTTATCAAGTTAATATTTTACTAAAAACAACATACAATAAGTGCATTAATAAGACACATTGCAGTACCAGAAAAAGAATACACACAATGGGCTAAAGTGCTGAACTATTAAAAACAGTGTAGCTAAAATACAGCAAATTATGGAAACATTTCAGTACAATCAATTTCACATTTGCAAGCATAAAAGGCTCAGATATTCGTTTGAGTCTCTCCTTATGGCTTCTACTTGGCTTGGCAATGATAAAACAGTCTGTCTGAAACACATATTCCAAAATTCAATTGTAATCCATGTGAGGTAAAATTGTAATCCAAACAGGTAATGTGTAATCCACATGGATAATAGAGAATAGCAGCAAATAGAGAACCCTTTTTGCAAAAGGGGCTCCCAAATAACCTGAGAAGGGGGAAAAAGGAAAATAGGCGCACTTCAGCGCAACAGGGAATTTTCTGCAGAATAGGGGGAGTCCTGACAGCCATGTCCATCTGGGTGAGAGTCAAACGGGGGCAATACAAACAAACAAACAAAGATAAAAAGTGCCAACTAGCTCTCAGCCATGAGGTGCAGTCCATGGTGTGGCTCCCATAGGTCCTCCTGCAGTCCTTGACATTGGGTTCCTCAGATGAGGGACCTGAAATCCTCCTCACTTGAGTTGCTGCTGAAGGTCATAAGAGGATGCTCCTGCCTCTTGTAGGCCACGCTCGCTGCGGTGGTGGAGCTCCAGTGCCCTCCTGTTTCAGAATTTGGACTTGACCGGGTCCGGGTTGTGGTCACGCTGGCGAGTGCTGTAGCCACTTGAGCTTTTCCGGATCCTCCTGCCGGGACAGCTGGGGTAAGAACTTCATCCAGGGAAGGAGACCCAGCTTTCCCGGCTGCTGGCTTCACCTTCAACGGCAGCTGGTACTGGTGCATCATCGTAGATTGGAAGGTGAAAGAAGACGTAGTCAGCTGACCCACCTGTAAGGACTGTGATGGTGCTGGAAGTCCTGGAATCAGAGGCTCCGGCTGAGGCTGTGGCTTTTCCCTGAACCAGAGGATGCCATCTGGGAACTCCTGCAGGCAGCGCAAGCGTCCTGGACCTGGTGGTTCATCCAGCCACACTTCTGGTTCCCTTGTAGGCACCAGAGGCTGTGAAAGGAGGGTAACCCCGGTTGCAAATGGGCCTTTCAGGGACACCATAGGGGTGTACTCCACCTGATCCCCCACATACAGGCTATGCCGATGTTGTGGCAGGTACAGCTGTTTCACCAACTGGTGGCCAACGAAATACTCCTTGCCATCCTCGTCATCCTGCAGGAAGCCAGACCCTCGCCCAACTGAAAACCAAACCACAGTTCCCTTCCTGCGTTCCAGTGAAAGATCTCCCGGCCTAGGGTGGACAAGTACCTGTATGACCCAGTCCTCCACTGCGGTTTTATACTCCCAGAGGGTCTGTGCATGGGCTGTCACAGATGCCGGAACAATGGGGTTCTGGTGTATGGAAGGGGTGGATCTCTTCCTCGGCGGCGAAGTGGACGCGTCAGCCACCTCCACTGAACAAGACAGAGCGGACACTCCAGCCGCACGAAAAACTGCAGATGCTCCAGCCGCCTCACTAGTCGCAGCAGCAGTTGATGACCCAGGCACTGAGTCATCTCTCGCAGAGTTGAACCTGTGACATCCTGATGTCTGCAATGGGCAGTGGTTCTGGTAACTCGTCCCCAAAGTACATTTTGTTCCAGTTGAGACGCAGGTCACGCAGCTTTTTTTCAGCCATGCTTGCTGTTGAAAATACTTGCTCTCAGGTCAGTAGTCAGCACTGGTCTAAACTGGTGCAAACTGAGTGACTCAGAGGAGGGTGGAGTACTGAGGGAGGAGTCTTCACTCCCTATACGTGCAAATAGTTAGTTCCCGGTGGGCTGTTTTTTCCAGTTCTGAGGGGGCCGTACCTTCACTTTCCCGTTCTTGCGTGGGCGTATCGTCATTGTCCCGCTCACACATAATGCGTACGTTTCGTACGGTTCATACGTATCGTACGTATAGTTAGCGCGTAAAATTTTGCATACGTTTACGAATAATATGAAGCAAATCACCTAATATTTGGATTCGCTTCGCAGTTGAAAAATTTCAAGATTCGATATGAATCAACGAATCGACGAATCGCTTCGCTCATCTTTAATACTGATTAAGGAGATTTTTCAAAAACTTGATTGGATAGCTGGGATGCAGGGAAACTACACCACAATCTCATAAACAGCCTGGAGAGTCACTAAAACTGGCAATGCAGCTATTTGGCAACACAGAACAAGACATAAGAGAGCTTGTGGGAGGGATAGGGGTGGGTGCAGGAACAAGGCAGGCAGGAACCAACAATGCAGCGCAGACAGGGAGACAGACTAGGAATACTTAAACATGAACTCAAACTGCAACAGAACTGTGAGTTTAGTAGCACCCAAGCTGGATGGGTACACACCATGGTACACAGACAGGAAAATCACAGGAAATGGCTGGAGAACTTACTTTTATAACACCTTTGCTGGTCACATGGAACCTTTAAGGGTTAAGCTTAGGTACCCTCTGCCTGGAGAGGGTTCCTTAAATACCCAAGGACCGTTAGTCATTGGCTGGGGAAGGTTTATTGAGTGCATGCACTGGCCCTTTAAAAGACTGGACAGGAGCACTTCTGCACACTGCAATATGGAGAGATTGTGTACGACCAGGATACTGGGTGGCATGGTGAGCGGTGTGGTGTCTGCACCCACAAAGGACAACAGGAGAGAGTTAGGCATGAACTGCAGACCTAACAGCTTGCATGGGGTTGAATACAGGCATAATAGACCCCAGAATGCTATTCTCAACTTTTCAGAGCTGATTTATTCAAACCCAACTTGCCTCAACTGACCAAAATGGACTATATCAAAGATGAATTGAGAAAGAAATGTGCTTATCATTAAAAAGCAAGACAAATAAATCCTTAACCATCTTAAATGCCAGTATCCACTGGTATATATTAAAGGGGTTGTATCACTTCAGCAAGTGACAGTTATCATGTAGAGAAAGTTATTACAAGGCACTTACTATTGTATTGTTATTATCCATATTGCTTCCTTTGCTGGCTGGATTCATTTTTCCATCACATTATACACTGCTTGTTTCCATGGTTACAGACCCCCTTGCAATCCATCAGTTGTGGTCGTGCTTGCACAATATAGGAAAAAGCATTAGCCTATGTGCGCTCCTATGGTCCCGGCCACCAGAGAGGCTGACGCTTTCTGCTATAGTGTGCAAGCATGACACCACTGATGGATTGCAGGGTGGTCTGTAACCATGGAAAAGAGCAGTGTATAATGTGATGGAAAAATTAATCCAGTCAGCAAAGGAAGCAATATGGACAATCACAATACATTAGTAAGTGTCTTGTAATAACTTTCTCTACATGATAAATTCTACTTGCTGAAGTGAGACGACCCCTTTAATACAAGTGTGCAGGGGAGGGCTGACTACTCTGCATTTATGAAGTGTCTAAGAGCACAGCAGAGTGCCTTTGATCCTATCATCCAATAAATGTAGCAAGCACATCTGGATTTAGATGGGGCGAGGAGAAGACAATTGTTCCTTCCCAACAGTCGGCTGCTTGTTCAGTGGATATGAAGTGCTACATTTACATGCAGCAATTACCGATCATCTCTATAGCTATTACTATCGCTCTTCCTCATACAGCTTACATTGTTTCCGGGGTGTACTGTTTAGATAGCACGATCTGCTGTCCAGAATTGATAATTTACCTGCCTTTACTAATGACAGTTTCACCCAATCAACAAGAGTTTCACTCGTTCATCGGTTGATCAGCTGCACCTTTAGATGGTTGGGAACAAGCATTCACAGGAAGCTTTGTTTCCGATAATCTTCCAGATTATCGGCAGAAGAGAGTGCATTGTTACAAAATGACACTGAAGATACTCTGTATTTGGAGAGTCAAAGTGCAGCTGGTAGATCAGAAGAACAGAATAAAGGCTGATAAATCAGGGAGAAAGAACTCAGGAAAATTAATGGTCCTGCTATTTCCCTTGGACTCTCAAAGTCGTGGCCCTCCAGCTGTTGTAAAACTACAACTCCCAGCATGCCCCAATAGCTGTAGACTCTCCTGGCATGATGGAAGTTGTAATTTTACAACAGCTGGAGGGCCATGACTTTGAGATCTCTGGACTAAAGGATAAAACATATTCCTGGGGAGCTTTGTTAGGTGGTTGATAAGGGCACTGCTGTGGCTCTCAATGTTAACTAGTTAATGGTAACTTTCACTACTCTAGGAGAACTGTTATGGGAGGTTATTTCCTCTACATGTAACAGGCTAAAAGCTTATGGGTGTACACTCGAAGATACACAGGTGACTCATACGGACAGAGCACATTTTCTCTGAAATAGTGGTTTAGCCAGGTTGAGGCAATGAGCATACAGTACCTGTCTCTCAAGAGGGCACAAGCTTATTTGTTATACTCACACAGCATTGTGGCACAGAACTTATTGATCGAAATAAATGAATCAGTTCTAATAAATTGAATTTATTCTAAATCAGCCTTCTGGAGCACTGACGGGCTATCTCTTATGCTCAAGAAACTCTCTTTTTCCCCTAGATTTCCCAATCCAGACCTTTTACCAGGTCCTGTCAATCTTCTGCCAGCACAGTTGTCACGTCAGGGGGTAAGTGCAGCCCTGACTTGAACCCCACCTCTGACCCTGCCTACTTACACGGCCCGTCCTAGGCCACGGCAACAATCCCTTGCCTAGATACGTGCAGGGGCATACAGGGAAAGGGAAAAACAGGAGAAAACAATAAACCAAAACAGAACCACAATACAGAAATGCAGAGTCATAAAGCCAAAGTCAAACCTGGAGGACACATCAAACTACAGGGGAAATCCAAAAGCAAAATCCGATAACAAGCTGAGGTCAAACCAAGAGATAACGAAGTACCAGGGGAGGGATGAGAGGGTAGTCGAGTACACAAGCCGAATTCACAGATAGCAATCGCAGTGGTAACAAGCTCTGGATGAAAGACTAATCACAGGCAACCTGTGGCTGGCAGGCTGCCTGTTTAAATAGAGCTCCAAGTAGGTCATGTGACGGGGTGGCATCACGTGACCTAATTTCAAAACTGAAAAAGGAAGTGCTGGCTTCCCTGCCAGTACTCTGAGATAGGTCACGTGACGTGGCCAGCATCACGTGACCTATAGCACACATATTCATAGCTAAGCGCTGGTCCCCCCTGTCAGCGCTCAGAAAATCCTCCTACCTGTCGTCAAGGGGATGGGGAGGATGCCGGCCACACTGAAACTGAACGCGCACCAGGTCCTCCCCGCCCCTGTTGTCATGGAGACGAGGACGCACATCTCGTCCTCGCTCCTTAACAACAGTGGGAGTCCGGTGGCGCTGCACGGAGGAAGCACGCTGCCGGCTCCCTGTGACAACAGTTGAGTCAAATATCCACTTAAGCACAGAGGATCAGCTGTTGCTACCTGTGTAGTGCAGATACCAACTGCATATACACCACCGATATCTGGATAGACCTGGAAGTTCAGACAGCAATCCTCCATCTGAAGAAGCCTCCTCAGCAGTGCATCCATAGTAGGTATCTGTGCTGCTTTGGTGTACTTGGAGCATTGATGCTGGCACACTATGGACAGGGACAGGAGAGGTGATTGGCCCTGTCAATCAAGAAACAGTCTTTTAAGCGGAGGGGGCATCACCTTAGTGCTCCAGAAGGCTGATTTTGAATGATTTTATTTGCTATAATCGATTTGCTAATCTCTAGTTACCAATAGCAATGGAGCATTCTTTAAGGGGAATTTTCTATAAAACTCCACAAGATCTTACCAACAGCAGTGGAGCACTATTTGCATTCCTCAAGCAATTGTCACTGATGACAGGACAGTATTTGTGATCCACAGGTGGTTTTCATTCAACATGATTCTCTCTGTACTTTACATACAGGGTGTTTGTACCAGATGTTTGCTCTTAGCAACCAGAAAAACAGTTTCTGCACTCGCAGTTTACTTAAAGACAGGCCGTTGCTACTAGTCATGGGGCATTCTGTTAGTAGGGCCTCAGTGCTGCTTATTTACTTAAATTCCTCTTCACACATTTGTGCTCAGCAGTCACAATGGCCCACCAGAACATCAGTTAATGACCTACAGAGTTTGTTTGCCAGACATGGTCAACAACCACTTTTTTTTGCTTAAGGCAATCTGCTCACTGGGGGAAAAGAGGGGGATGGGGAAGGGGCATGCATTCATCATAGGTGCCAATCCTTCCCTGTCGGATCCCAGGGTCGCTAGCACACTAGCTGATTGACCGTGAGGTGCTCTATCTTCTTCTTTTTGTAGTCTGGTCCCACCAACAATGTAATCCAATCAGGGCAACACTACAGCATCTACAGCATCTGCTCATGTGACTCCCTAACCAACTGCCCATTGCAACAGTGTTAATGGAATCCATGACAACTGCAATGTCTGCAAATAAATATATGTTAAGCTTTATTCCCTGCCCAGCAAACCTGTATACATTTGCATAACATAGCAAAAGGATGGTCACCAGTAATTTCACTGGTGGATACAGTTCAGTTATGGTTTACTGCAGGGAAATTGCTCCAATGGTACTCTTTAGGCATCCCCTTAAATATATGCACCCACTGGACAGGTACTGAAATTGCTAACCATGCCTCATTCCATTCTGGACATCAAGTGAAGAAAAAAATGCTTTGTTAGTTTTAAGTATATAATGTGAATCATAGCACAATACGGGAGGTGATGGGCTCACTGTTCTAGTTTCTTAGGTGCTCCGAGTCCTTTTCAGTTTGTTACATCAATGTGCATGCATTGGACATTTAGGGGGAGATTTATCACATACTTGAGCTGTTTTATGGCGTAAAAAGTGTAGGCACATGAAGATACATAAATAGTTGCATCCTCAAGCAGTGCTTGAGATTTTAAAGACTAGGGAAAAACAACTGAAATGAATACTAGAGCTGAAAAAGTATAATTTACACCACTCTACACTAAAACTTCTTCATGACATGTTCTTATACTGCCTGTGTGCAGAAATCCATTCTAAATTAGCTGCTGCATTGCATTCTTTCCTTTGTCACCCAATGGCCCTTTGTTGATATTTGCTTTTACATTCATTGACATAGAAGGCCAAGGTAAAGTGGATGGGACCATAGAACTTATTACACAGCCAATAAGAACTAGTACCATTTATGTTAGTTCTTGAAGGGGTTGCTTCTTTTTTTTGGAAATTTCCTTTCCATTTAGGTAATTGGGTAGGATCCTTCTAATCTGACTTTGAAGATAGGTGCTTGCTCTGGAGGATCCCTCTTATTGAGAAAACTGCCTCATGACCAAGTACTGTGAGGGGCCTGAGTTATTATTGTGCCCTGTGTCCCATGCCTCGGACCACCACTTTACAAGATGAGAATACAGTCATCAGCATACACACATATGGACAAAATGTTGGTACCCTTCTGTTAAAGAAAGAAAAACCCTAAATAAAACTGGCCTGTACAACAATAATGGTACCCCTAGAAAAGAGAAATGTTAAACCTAGGTTTGTCCTGTAATTAGCATCACAGGTGTCTGAAAAGTAGTCACTATACTTGTTGGTATCATGGTGTGTACAACACTGAACATGGACCAAAAAAAGCTAAGGATAGCGTTGTCTCAGGATATCATAAAAAAAGTAGACAACCATATTAACCATACTAAAGAGCCGGATTATATGAATGGTAACCAAAGAGCCCAGAAGAATTTTCAAAAAATTTTCAAAGGTGAACTCCAAGGTCAAGGTACATCAGAGTCAGATGTACCATCCATCACTTTCTTAGCCAAAGTGGATTTAATGGAAGACAACAGAGGAGGAAACCACTCTTGAAAGCAAATTATGAAAAAATTAGACTGGAAATAGCAAAAATGCATATTAACAAACCACAAATCTTTTGGTAGAATGTCCTTTGGACAGATGAGACAAATCTTGAGCATTTTGGCAAGTCACATCAGCTCTATGTTAACAGATGTAAAACTGCAAAGAAAAAACCATTGTACCTACTGTGAAACATGGAGGAGGCCAGGGTATGTTTTGGGGCTGCTTTGCACAGAGTGTCTTGAATCTGTACAGGGTACCATGAAATCTCAAGACTATCAAAGCATTCTGGAGTGAAATGTGCTGCCCAGCATTAGAAATCTTGGTCTTAGTCGCAGGTGATGGGTCCTCCAACAGGATAATGACCCAAAACATACAGTTAAAATATCCAAGAACAGTTGAGAGAAAAGCATTGGACTATTCTGAAGTGTCCTTCTATCATCTAAATCCTATTGAACATCTGTGGAAGGATCTGATACATGCAGTTAGGAGAAGGCAACCTTCAAACCTGAGACAGGTGGAACAGTTTGCTCACGAGGAATGGGACAAAATACCTGTGAACAGGTGCAGAAGTCTCACTGAGAGTTACAAAAATTGCCTTATTGCTGTGATTGCCTCAAAAGTTTGTGGAATACAATATTAAATTAAGGGTACCATAATTTATGTCCAGGCCACTTTCATTAGTTTATATATACATATATATATATATATATATATATATATATATATATATATATACACTCACAGTTGCCGCAGATTTGTCGGCTGCACATCCATGATGCGAATCTCCCGTTCCACCACATCCCAAAGATGCTCTATTGGATTGAGATCTGGTGACTGTGGAGGCCATTTGAGTACAGTGAACTCATTGTCATGTTCAAGAAACCAGTCTGAGATGATTCCAGCTTTATGACATGGCGCATTATCCTGCTGAAAGTAGCCATCAGATGTTGGGTACATTGTGGTCATAAAGGGATGGACATGGTCAGCAACAATACTCAGGTAGGCTGTGGCGTTGCAACGATGCTTAATTGGTACCAAGGGGCCCAAAGAGTGCCAAGAAAATATTCCCCACACCATGACACCACCACCACCAGCTTGAACCGTTGATACAAGGCAGGATGGATCCATGCTTTCATGTTGTTGACGCCAAATTCTGACCCTACCATCCGAATGTCGCAGCAGAAATCGAGACTCATCAGACCAGGCAACGTTTTTCCAATCTTCTACTGTCCAATTTCGATGAGCTTGTGCAAATTGTAGCCTCAGTTTCCTGTTCTTAGCTGAAAGGAGTGGCACCCGGTGTGGTCTTCTGCTGCTGTAGCCCATCTGCCTCAAAGTTCGACGTACTGTGCGTTCAGAGATGCTCTTCTGCCTACCTTGGTTGTAACTGGGGTGGCAATTTGAGTCACTGTTGCCTTTCTATCAGCTCAAACCAGTCTGCCCATTCTCCTCTGACCTCTGGCATCAACAAGGCATTTCCGCCCACAGAACTGCCGCTCACTGGATGTTTTTTCTTTTTCGGACCATTCTCTGTAAACCCTAGAGATGGTTGTGCGTGAAAATCCCAGTAGATCAGCAGTTTCTGAAATACTCAGACCAGCCCTTCTGGCACCAACAACCATGCCACGTTCAAAGGCACTCAAATCACCTTTCTTCCCCATACTGATGCTCGGTTTGAACTGCAGGAGATTGTCTTGACCATGTCTACATGCCTAAATGCACTGAGTTGCCGCCATGTGATTGGCTGATTAGAAATTAAGTGTTAACGAGCAGTTGGACAGGTGTACCTAATAAAGTGGCCGGTGAGTGTATATATATATATATATATATATATATATATGATTCTGTTGACTCACAATTCAAATACAATTTCTGATTTTCATTAGCTGATTTTAAGAACATTTTAATTTATTATTACCTTTGTCAGTTTCGAGTTATTTCAATGGCATTGTGGGTTTTCTTTCTTTATAGGAAGGGTACCAACAATTTTGTCCATGTGTATATTTAGATACCAATTTTGCTGTTTTGTCAAATGTTAAATTTATCGGTCTGATATTATATTTTATTGTATCGTATAGTGTGTAAACTTGCACTTGTGGCTGCCAGACGGAAGTGGCTGCCAGCGCCTATGCTAGCGCAGGGGAGCCGAGCACTACAGTGCTCGTAACGAGCACACTCGCTCATCTCTAGTCAGGTCCCATTGGTCTCAAAGTATTAACACCAAGAACAAAAACAAAATGTGAACCAATCACCTAAGTGACATAATTTCTGTTGGTAGGATACAAAAGGGCTAGTTAATGGTAGGGTAATATGATAATGAGAGGTATCAATTGTAATAATGGGGATTTGGATCTGAGATATATTCTAATGATAAAAGACCTATCCATGTTGAAGTCCCTATCCTCTATTTAAGCCCTACTTAAAAAACGGTTCACCCGCCCCGATAAGGGTGATCCCGTGTCAGGAACCTCCTATAGTCCCTATGGTGTCCCTGACACAGGAAAAGAGCCCATCACCAGATATAGGATCGCGGTGTGATGTCCGTCAGTCAAAATACAGTCAATTGGTATTGTCATTAATTTAATCATCAAGATAATTATCATCATATATGAAACAATTTATACACCAGCCCTTGGTATGCCCATACAAAATATATGGATAGCAAGCCAACAAGTTAAATAATTTTTTACAAACAGGATACACAAGGCTAATAGATCGGTGGTTATGCATAGTAGCATGACCCACCATTCAAAATCCTCTAATAAAAACACCTAACAACCGGGGTTGATAACATATGTCCCTAAGTCCCAACGCGTTTCGCTATCACAAAAGTGTAGCTCTTCAGGGGACTATTGTGAAATAGGGAATTATATCCCTAGGTTGTTAAAACCTTCTGATGTAGACGCCTTCAAAATGACAACAAATTATGATATGACAAAATACAGCACCACAAACCCTCTACGGCTTCTCTATGCAAGTCAGGATATTCCCTATATCCATTGGTACATCCAGAATAGTGATAAAAGTGATAAACTTATTCAGGGTGTTTAGATAATGGATAATATATATATATATATAGATACTCCCCTATGTAAATACGTATATCACAAGTTATAGAACATGATAGAGTTGTAAAACATAAGTGGATTGACTCCCTTAAACAGAGTACTTGCGATTTAGAGCAAAATAGCCCTGCCGTTAGGTGCTATTGGTGTAGATGTGTCAAGGATCGTCAGGAGCTAGCGCCATCTTGATGGAAGAAGCTGATGTGTCACTTTATGTGGTAATAACTTTGAAACGCTTTTACTTATCCAGGCCATTCTGATACCGTTTTCTCATCACATATTGTGCTTCACGACAGTAGTAAATTTGGGGCAAAATATTTCATTTTTATTTATTAAAAAATACATTATTTACCAAAAATTTGGAAAAATTTGCAAGTTTCCAAATTTCAAATTATCTACTTTCAAAATACGTAGTAATACCTCCAAAAATAGTTATTATTTCACATTCCCCATATGTCTACTTTATGTTTGGATCGTGTTGAAAATGACATTTTAGTTTTGTGGGACGTTAGAAGGCTTCAAAGTTTAGAAGCAAATCTTAAGATTTTTAGAAGATTTCCAAAACCCATTTTTTTAAGGAGCAGTTCAGTTATGAAGTCACTTTGTGGGGCTTACATAGTGGAAACTCCCCATAAATCATCCCATTTTAGAAACTACACCCTTCAAGCTATTCAAAACTGATTTTACTAACCTTGTCAACCCTTTATGGGTTCCATGAGAATTGACGGAAAATTGGAATGAAATTTCAAAATTTCACTTTTTTTAGCAGATTTTAGATTTTAATACAATTTCCATGAAACACATCAAGGGTTAACAACAAAACAAAACTCAAAATATATTACCCAGATTCTGGAGTTTACAGAAACACCCCATATGTGCACAAAAACTAATGTATGGGTGCAAAGCAGGCTTCAGAGTGGAAAGAGCACCATATGGCTTTTGGAGAGCGGAATTAGCTGGAATAATAATTAGGAGCTAGGTCGCACATGAAGACCCCCTGAGCTGGCCCTACAGTGGAAACCCACCAAAAGTGACCCCATTTTGGAAAGAGCACCCCTCAAGGAATCTTTCAGGTTGTGTGGTGAGCACTTTGAGCTCAAAGGTGTTTCCTAGAATTAGGATACACACGGCAGTGAAAATGAAAAATTGCAATTTTTTGACAAAAAAGTTGCTTTACATCCACATTTTTCACTTTCACAAAGGGTAACGGGACAAAATGCACCACACATTTTGGTCACCATTTCCCCCCGAATACGGCAGCACCCCATATGTGCTTGTAGCCCAATTTACTGGCGCACAGCAGGCTTCACAGTGGAAGGAGCACCATATGGCTTTTGGAGAGCCGAATTAGTGGAATAATAATTGGGAGCTATGTCGCACATGAAGACCCCCTGAGCTGGTCCTACAGTGGAAACCCACCAAAAGTGACCCAATTTTGGAAAGAGCACCCCTCAAGGAATCTTTCAAGGTGTGTGGTGAGCACTTTGAGCTCAAAGGTGTTTCCTAGAATTAGGATACACACAACAGTGAAAATATAAAATTGCAATTTTTTTTGACAAAAAAATTGCTTTACATCCACATTTTTCACTTTCACAAAGGGTAACGGGACAAAATGCACCACACATTTTGGTCACCATTTCCCCCCGAATACGGCAACACCCCATATCTGCTTGTAGCCCAATGTATTGGTGCACAGCAGGCTTCACAGTGGAAGGAGCACCATATGGCTTTTGGAGAGCGGAATTAGCTGTAATAATATTTGGGAGCTATGTCGCACATGAAGACCCACTCAGCCCATGACCAAATGACCCCATTTTGAAAAGAGCACCCCCGTACGAACATTTTAAGTGGTAGAAAGGGTATTTTTTAGCAAACCGGTGTCTCACAGAAGGCAGAAACACTTGTAAAAGCATTTCAAAGCACACATTTGCGAAAATGAAAAATTACTAGCAGACAAGGGGTTAAAGGAGAAAATGCACCCCAGTATGCGTCCCCCATTTTCTCCCCATTATAGCAACACCCCATATGTGCTTGCAGTCTGCTGTATGGGCGCACAGCAAGCCGCTAGAGGCAAAATGCAAAATATGGATATTTTGCAGGCCAGAATTAACAGACATGTTTTTTAAATGGCTATGTCGTGTTTAAAAATTTCCTGAGGTCCACAGCAACTAAAAACCCCAAGAAGTGACCCCATTTTGGAAAGAGCACCCCCGTACGAACATTTTAAGTGGTAGAAAGGGTACTTTTTAGCAAACTGGTGTCTCACAGAAGGCAGAAACACTTGTAAAAGCATTTCAAAGCACACATTTGTGAAAATGAAAAATTACTATCAGACCCTAATTTTTCATATTCACAAGAGGTTAAAGGAGAAAATGCACCCCAGTATGTGTTCCCCATTTTTACCCCATTATAGCAACACCCCATATGTGCTCGCAGACTGCTGTATGGGCGCACAGCAGGCCGCTAGAGGCAAACTGCAAAATATGGATTTTGCAGGCCAGAATTAACAGACATGGTTTTTAAATGGCCATTTCGTGTTTAAAAATTTCCTTTCCATTTTCGAAAGAGCACCCCCGTAAGAACATTTTAAGTGGTAGAAAGGGTACTTTTTTGCAAACTGGTATCTCACAGAAATGAATATGTAGTGATGGTGAAAAGTGGATATGTAAGCTATTCGGAATATATCTGAGGTACAAAGTGAAAAAATTTCAGGGTACATCAAGGATGAAACTAATCCATGGATGATTGGCAGATTCTGAAACACTCCTTCATGCACAGGCCAGGTTTTTCAGGGCAGGTTTCACAGTGATAAATGGTGTCCTTCCTAATCCCCCTTTTTGAACACAACCTGCATCGTTTTTGGGTCCTTCCCTTCCTCGCTGTTTGGGGGACTTCACCAGGGAAATGTTGTCCTGGTACAACCCGGGCACTGTAACTTGCAGAAGTACTGGGGGCCTCTTCTGCTTGGTTGGGAAAAATTAGGGCCTTGATGGCTACTTCTTGAAAGTGAAGGAAAGTTCCTGTGTGTCCTGCAGATTTAAATAGTACGTACGCATTGTACATTGCCATCTGTACAAGGTGTACTGCCAGCTTTTTGTACCACACTTTTGTTTTTCATGTGGCACTGTAGGGCTTCAGAACTTGATCTGAAAGATCAACCCCTCCCATGTGCCTGTTGTAGGCCAGGATGCAGTCCGGTTTGAGGACAGTGGTAGTGGTACCACGTACAGCGGCAGGGGAGCTGGTGTTGGGGTGAATGCTGGTCAGTACAAGGACGTCCCTCTTGTCCTTGTACTTAACCACCATCGTGTTTTCATGGAGGAGAGCCCTACTTTCACCCTTTCTCAGTGGTTGTCAAGGATCTAGGGAGGCCTCTCTGATTTTTGCGTACTGTGCCGCAAGCCACAGTACTCCTGGCACTTAGGGACATGAAGAGGGGTAAGCTGGTATAATTGTTATCCACATACAGGTGGTAACCCTTATCCAGTGGGTGCAGCAAGTCTCACACTAGTTTCCCACTAACTCCTAGGCCAGGGGGGCATTCTGGGGGTTCAATCCGGGTGTCCCTCCCTTCATAGACCCGCAACCTATAGGTGTACCCGGACTTACTCTCGCAGAGCTTATACATTTTTATGCCATACCTTGCCTGCTTGCTGGGCAGGTACTGGCGGAATTTTACCCTCCCCTTGAAATGCACCAGGGACTCATCTATACAGATGTTTTCTTCTGGGGTGTACACTTCAGAAAACTTGCTGCTGAAGTGGTCAAGGATGGGTCTAATTTTGAAAAGCCGATCAAATGTCGGGTCACTTTGGGGCGGACACTGTGCATTATCATTATAATGCACAAATTTCAGAATAGAATTGAATCGATTCTGGGCCATGGCGGTACTGAATACTGGAGTGTGGTACAAGACATCCACACTACAATACTGTCTTATTTTTGGTTTTTTAATAAGCCCTATGTGCAGCACAAGCCCGCAGAAAATTTTCATATCTGCTGCTGTTACTGGGGTCCAACAAAGGGGCCTTGCGTATAATGACGTGGGGTTCTGGGTAATGAACTGCTGGGCATACAAATTAGTTTGGGCCACAATAACATTTACTAAATCATCACTGAAAAAGATTTTGAAAAAATCTATTTCTGTAAAGCCCGTGTGTCAATTTGAATTCCAGAGTTCCCACAAACTCTGGAATTTGGGGCTGATAAACGTCAGGGGGTGGGGTCCATATGGGCTCACTCTGGGGGGCTGCCTCAGCTGTCGTTCTGGGGCGCCTCCTAGAGGGTCCCTCATCAGCGGATGATGATGATGAGGGGGTGGAGGAGTAGAGGAAAGTGGCATTCTCTTCTCCTTCAGTGGCCGACTCGGTATCAGAGGCAAGGATGGCTTATGCCTCTTCTGCTGAGTACACTCGTTGGGATGGTTGGGACATTTTTATTTTATTGGGGTGTGATAGGTGAAACGTGTAAAACTTTATTTAGTGTGAGGGGTGTGTATGTAGTGTTTTTACACGTGAAGGTGTTTTTTTAAGTTTTGAAATAGAATTTAAAAAAAGGGGGGGAATTAAAAAAAAGGTCTTTTCTGTAAAAAAAAAAAAAAGTCTTCTGAAAAAAAGGATTTACTGCAGAAAAAAGGCTTTACCGCAGTATTTAGTGCACAAAAACAAAAAACGAGCAGACACGATCAGTAATGGACACTACCAGGGGAGCACCCAGGAATTTTTTCTAGGGGGGGTCCGAAAAGGAAAAAGGGTGTGACGTCTTGTGGGTGGGGCTATTTTTCTCCACGCCCACATACATTAAAGACATAATAGCAGAGTAAAGTTGCGGCGCGCGTAGCGCGCGGCGGCGAAAAGTAGGCCCCGCCCATTATTAAAAGCCCCTCCCATATCTAATAGACCACTCCCAACAAACACTACAGCTGAAATGATATGGTTGAGGCCCAGTTCTAT
>ONZH01019901.1:0-29744 GCA_900303285.1 Rhinella marina
TAAAATCCAGGCTTTGTTCATTTTTAGTAAGCGTCAGCCTGTCAGCGCTGTCAGTTGACAGGCGTGTACGCTTATCGGTGATGACGCCACCAGCTGCACTGAATACCCGCTCTGACAGCACGCTAGCGGCAGGGCAGGGCCAGCACCTCCAAGGCGTACAGCGCCAGTTCAGGCCACGTGTCCAGCTTTGAAACCCAGTAGTTGTATGGAGCAGAGTGATCGCTACGGACGTTAGTATGGTCAGCTAGGTACACCCTCACCATCTTTCTGTACAGCTCCCCCCTACTCTGCCTAGACTGGGGACAGGTGACAGTGTCTTGCTGGGGTGACATAAAACTGGCAAAGGCCTTGGAGAGCGTTCCCCTGCCAGTGCTTGACAAACTGCCTGCTCGGCTCCTCTCCCCCGCTACTTGGCCCACAGAACCATGCCCTCTGCCGCTAGCGGCGTCAGATGGGAAGAATTGTTTCAGCTTGTGCACCAGGGCCTGTTGATATCTATTCACTCTCATACTCCTTTCCTCTGCAGGGATGAGAGTGGAAAGGTTCTGCTTGTACCGTGGGTCCAGGAGAGTGAACACCCAGTAATCGGTGTTTGAAAAAATGCTTCTAACGCGAGGGTCACGGGATAGGCAGCCTAACATGATGTCTGCCATGTGCGCCAGAGTCCCAACACGCAAGAATTCCCTCTCCTCACTGGCCTGACTCCTCCAAGTCCTCCTCTTCAGCCCATACACGTTCAAGAGTTAAGGACTGAGCACTGGTACCCTCTACTGTCTCGCCGACATTCTCCTCCTCTTCCTCCTCATCCTCATCCCCCTCCTCCGATACGCGCTGAGAAACAGACCGGAGGGTGCTCTGGCTATCAAGCGACGTATCTTCCTCCACCGTCTCTTGTGACAAGCGCAAAGCATCCGACTTGATGCTGAGCAGTGAGTTTTTCAACAGGCAAAGCAGCGGGATGGTGAGGCTGATAATGGCGGCATCGCCGCTGACCATCCGTGTTGACTCCTCAAAGTTGCTCAACACCTGGCAGATATCAGACATCCACGTCCACTCCTCATTGTAGACTTGAGGAATCTGACTGACCTGACTACCAGTTCTGGTGGAAGTTGACATCTGGCAGTCTACAATCGCTCTGCGCTGCTGGTAAACTCTGGATAACATGTTTAACCCCTTCACCCCCGGAGCTTTTTTCGGTTCTGCATTTTCGTTTTGCGCTCCCTGCCTTCAAACAGCCATAACTCTTTTATTTTTCTGTTCACATAGCTGTATGAGGGCTTGTTTTTTGCGGGACAAGTTGTACTTTCCAACGCCACCATTTAATATTGCATACGGTGTAGTGGGAAGCGGGAAAAAAATTCCAAACCGGGTGAAATTGCAAAGAAAACGCTATTCCGCTACAGTTCTACGGGTTTCTTATTTACAGCGTTCGATGTGCATTAAAACTGATCCGTTACTTTCATTCTACTGGTCAGTACGAATCCGGCAATACCTAATATGTATAGTTTTTCCTGCGTTTTCATAGTGATAAACTAATTAGAAAGTTGCCCTTTTTTTTTTTTTTTTTTTCCTTGTCAAATCTTGACCCCTATAACTTTTTGGTATTTATGTGTACAGAGCTGTATGGGGACTCATTTTTTGCGGGACGATCTGAAGTTTTTATTGATACCATTCTGGGGTGTGTATGACTTTTTGATCACTTTTTATTTAATTTTTTTTAGAAAAAAAAAAGCGACAAAAAACGGCAAATCGCCATTTGGACGCTTTTTTCCGCCACACAATTCGCCGTATTGGAATTTTTTTTTTATATTTTAAAAGTACGGGCGTTTTCGGTCACGGTGATACCCATGATGTCTATATTTATTGTTATTTAGGTATTTATTTTTTACTTATACGGAAAGGGGGGTGATTTGAACTTTTACATCTTTTTTATTTTTTATATATTTTTAACATTTTTTTTAAATTTTTTTGTACTATTAGAAAGCTCAAATATGGGCTTATATATTGTGGCTTTTTTTTTTTTTCTTTATGAGCAATTCTGGGTTTTATAGACTCAGAAAGTCATGAATTGCTCATTTCTTATCCTGGCCTGCCATCTAGTGGCCAGAATAAGAATTGCAGTTTGAAAACTGTAATCCTCACCAGCGAGGATTACAGTTTTCATATGGTGTACAGACACCCCGATTGGCCACACGGGGTGTCTGTACACCACCCGGAAGCGAACGCTTCCGGGTTTAGACGCAACTAGATGCCGTGATCACGTGTGATCACGGCATCTAGTCAACCCGGAAGACGCCGCCGATGGAGTAGGTAGCGGCAAGTCTCTGCTGTTAGAAACAGCAGAGACTTGCCGGCCATGACGCCCGCCGCACCCGCGAGCGGGCGCCATGTGCCCGCATCGCCCCAGCGCCGTACATGTACGGCGCTGGGGGTGAAGGGGTTAATGTGGAATTCCATCTCGTGGGCACGTCGCACAACAGTCGGTGAGCGGGCAGTTGTAGGCGGCGCTGCGCTGCCCTGAGAGTGGCAGCATCTGTGGCCGACTTGCGGAAATGCGCACAGATGTGGCGCACCTTGGTGAGCAAATCAGACAGATTGGGGTATGTCTTGAGGAACCACTGAACTATTAGACTGAACACGTGGGCCAGGCATGGCACATGTGTCAGTCTGCCAAGTTGCAGAGCCGCCACCAGTTTATGCCCGTTGTCACACACAACCATGCCTGGCTTGAGGTTCAGCAGTGCCAGCCGCACATCGGTCTGCGCCGTGATGCCCTGTAACAGCTCTTGGGCGGTGTGCCTTTTGTCTCCTAAGCTCAGCAGTTTGAGCACCGCCTGCTGGCGCTTACCCACGGCACTGCTGCTGCGCCTAGAGCTACCGACTGAAGGCGCCGTGCCCACGGATGGTAATTTGGTGGAGGAGGAGGAGGGGTCGGAGGAGGAGGAGGCATAGTACGTCTGAGAGACCGTGACCGAGGTAGGCCCCGCAATCCTCGGTGTGGGCAGTACATGAGCGGCCCCAGGGTCATTCTTGGTCCCAGCCTCCAACAAGTTAACCCAATGTGCCGTCAGTGAGATATAGTGTCCCTGCCCAGCAGCACTTGTCTACGTGTCCGTGGTTAGGTGGACCTTCTCAGAAACAGCGTTGGTCAGGGCACGGATGATGTTCTGTGACAAGTGCTGGTGTAGGGCTGGGACGGCACATCGGGAAAAATAGTGGCGGCTGGGGACCGAATACTGAGGGGCAGCCACCGCCATGACATTGCGAAAGGCCTCGGTCTCTACCAGCCTATAGGGCAGCATCTCCAGGCTAAGCAATTTGGAGATGTGGACGTTGAGGGCTTGGGCATGTGGGTGGGTGGAACTGTATTTCCTCTTGCGCTCCAGCGTCTGCTGTAAAGACAGCTGAGCGCTGCACTGGGACACGTTGGTAGACACTGTGGAGGATCGTGGAGGCGAAGGTGTGGTTTTCCGGCGGGAGGCGCTCGTGCCGGGGTCCTGGGCAGGGGGTTGACTAACAGAGGCAGCGAGTGACGCAGGGGGTTGACTAGCAGAGGCAGCGAGTGACACAGGGGAAGGAGCAGTGGTGTGACCCGCAGGAGGTGGTGAACGGCCTTGGTTCCATTGAGTGGGGTGTTTAGCACTCATATGCCTGCGCATGCTGGTGGTGGTTAGGCTAGTAGTGGTGGCACCCCTGCTGATCCTGGTGTGGCACAGGTTGCACACCACAGTCCGTCGGTCATTCTCACTTTCTTTAAAGAACCTCCAGACTTGCGAACATCTAGGCCTCGCCACGGGAGCTTCACTACGTGAAACAGTTGCTGCTGATGCACCAGCTCTGGCCCTGCTTCTCCCTCTGGCCACACCACTGCCTCTTAAAACGTGTTCTGGTCAGCACTCGCCTCCGCCTCAGAAGCACTGTCTTCACTCGGCATATCAACCCAGCTTGGGTCAGTCACCTCGTCATCCTCCGATTCCTCAGTCTGCTCCCCCCTCGGAATTCCTCCCCTTACAAACACTTCACCACTGTCTGACAACCGTGTCTCCTCATCGTCCGACACCTCTTTACAAACTTCTTCCACTAACTCAACATTGTCGTCATCATCATCATCATCATCATCACCCCACAGACTGCGACAGTTGGAAAACTTGGGCATCGGGAACGAGGTCAGCAGCAACCTGAGAAGTGGTTTGTGACTCTGGGAAGGGTCCAGAAAACAGTTCCTGAGAGTATGCCAGATCGCATTCCAAATTTTCCTGGGAGGGGGCAGACTGGGGGATAGGAGGTTGAGGTGGAGGAGCCAGAGGAGTGCTCCCTTGGGTAACGTGGGTGGACTGCGTGTAAGACTGACTGGTGGACAAATTACTTGAAGCATTGTCCGCAATTCACGAGATCAGCTGTTCGCACTGTTGTGGTTTCAACAGTCCTCTACCACGTGTCCCTGTAAGTTGAGACATGAAGCTAGGGAGTGTAGCTCTGCGGCGTTCCCCTGCTCCCTCATCAGCAGGTACTGTCTCACCCTGCCCAGGACCACGGCCTCTGCCCCCTGCAGTAATTGAATGCCCACGCCCACGCCCTCGTCCTCGACCCTTAGCCCTGGGGTTCAACATTTTTTGTATATAAGTGTATGATATAAAAAAATAAAAATAAATGGGCCTGGTGTACTGAAACCCACAAACTTGTTCAGTCTGGTTGAATTAAGTGACGTACAGAAAGTGTCACCTGGACAGTATATACGGATTGGAGCGAGTGTGCTGAACTGTGACACACAGAAAGGTTACACGCAGCTGAGTAAAATGGATTTGTATCACTGAGCTAAAACAACAAAAAAACTAATTTTTTTTACATTTTTGTTTTTTATATTTTTTTTTTTTAATTTTGTTTTTTTTGGGAACGTGACATGCAGGAACTATCGGAGACCTAACTCACACCCTGTTAACGGTGGCTATTTAGACTGCGACCCAGACAAATGTCGCACAGAGAGTTTTTTGGATCAAGCTGTAGACGTTATTGGTAGCAAATGACTTGGTTGTATTCTGTGACGTACAGAAAGTGTCACCTGGACAGTATATACGGATTGGAGCGAGTGTGCTGAACTGTGACACACAGGAAGGTTACACGCAGCTGAGTAAAATGGATTTGTATCACTAAGCTAAAACAACTAAAAAACTTATTTTTTTTTATATTTTGTTTTTTATATATTTTTTAAATTTAGTTTTTTTGAGAACTTGACGTGCAGGAACTATCGGAGACCTAACTCACACCCTGTTAACGATGGCTGAACTGTGACACACAGAAAGGTTACACGCAGCTGAGTAAAATGGATTTGTATCACTGACCTAAAACGACTAAAAAAATTATTTTTTTTTATATTTTGTTTTTTTGGGAACGTAACGTGCAGGAACTATCGGAGACCTAACTCACACCCTGTTAACGGTGGCTATTTAGACTGCGACCCAGACAAATGTCGCACAGAGAGTTTTTTGGATCAAGCTGTAGACGTTATTGGTAGCAAAGGACTTGGTTGTATTCTGTGACGTACAGAAAGTGTCACCTGGACAGTATATACGGATTGGAGCGAGTGTGCTGAACTGTGACACACAGAAAGGTTACACGCAGCTGAGTAAAATGGATTTGTATCATTGAGCTAAAACAACAAAAAAACTAATTTTTTTTTAATTTTTGTTTTTTATATTTTTTTTTTATTTTGTTTTTTTGGGAACGTGACGTGCAGGAACTATCGGAGACCTAACTCACACCCTGTTAACGGTGGCTATTTAGACTGCGACCCAGACAAATGTCGCATAGAGAGTTTTTTGGATCAAGCTGTAGACGTTATTGGTAGCAAATGACTTGGTTGTATTCTGTGACGTACAGAAAGTGTCACCTGGACAGTATATACGGATTGGAGCGAGTGTGCTGAACTGTGACACACAGAAAGGTTACACGCAGCTGAGTAAAATGGATTTGTATCACTAAGCTAAAACAACTAAAAAACTTATTTTTTTTATATTTTGTTTTTTATATATTTTTTAAATTTAGTTTTTTTGAGAACTTGATGTGCAGGAACTATCGGAGACCTAACTCACACCCTGTTAACGATGGCTGAACTGTGACACACAGAAAGGTTACACGCAGCTGAGTAAAATGGATTTGTATCACTGACCTAAAACAACTAAAAAAATTATTTTTTTTAATATTTTGTTTTTTGGGAACGTGACGTGCAGGAACTATCGGAGACCTAACTCACACCCTGTTAACGGTGGCTATTTAGACTGCGACCCAGACAAATGTCGCACAGAGAGTTTTTTGGATCAAGCTGTAGACGTTATTGGTAGCAAATGACTTGGTTGTATTCTGTGACGTACAGAAAGTGTCACCTGGACAGTATATACGGATTGGAGCGAGTGTGCTGAACTGTGACACACAGAAAGGTTACACGCAGCTGAGTAAAATGGATTTCTATCACTAAGCTAAAACAACTAAAAAACTTATTTTTTTTTATATTTTGTTTTTTATATATTTTTTAAATTTAGTTTTTTTGAGAACTTGACGTGCAGGAACTATCGGAGACCTAACTCACACCCTGTTAACGATGGCTGAACTGTGACACACAGAAAGGTTAAACGCAGCTGAGTAAAATGGATTTGTATCACTGACCTAAAACAACTAAAAAAATTATTTTTGTTTAATATTTTGTTTTTTTGGGAATGTGACGTGCAGGAACTATCGGAGACCTAACTCACACCCTGTTAACGGTGGCTATTTAGACTGCGACCCAGACAAATGTCGCACAGAGAGTTTTTTGGATCAAGCTGTAGACGTTATTGGTAGCAAATGACTTGGTTGTATTCTGTGACGTACAGAAAGTGTCACCTGGACAGTATATATGGATTGGAGCGAGTGTGCTGAACTGTGACACACAGAAAGGTTACACGCAGCTGAGTAAAATGGATTTGTATCACTAAGCTAAAACAACTAAAAAACTTATTTTTTTTTATATTTTGTTTTTTATATATTTTTTAAATTTAGTTTTTTTGAGAACTTGACGTGCAGGAACTATCGGAGACCTAACTCACACCCTGTTAACGATGGCTGAACTGTGACACACAGAAAGGTTACACGCAGCTGAGTAAAATGGATTTGTATCACTGACCTAAAACAACTAAAAAAATTATTTTTTTTTAATATTTTGTTTTTTTGGGAACGTGACGTGCAGGAACTATTGGAGACCTAACTCACACCCTGTTAACGGTGGCTATTTAGACTGCGACCCAGACAAATGTCGCACAGAGAGTTTTTTGGATCAAGCTGTAGACGTTATTGGTAGCAAAGGACTTGGTTGTATTCTGTGACGTACAGAAAGTGTCACCTGGACAGTATATATGGATTGGAGTGAGTATGCTGAACTGTGATACAAAGAATGGTTCCACACTGCTGTATGCAATGGATTTGTATCACTGAGATAGAACAATAAAAAAAAAAAACAGGGTTATATATGGCGATATCTGCACTACTAGTGCCAGCCAGACAAAAAAAAAAAAAAATTTCTTCTAGCTCTTAGAAGGGCTGTTGGGTTCTTTGTGGGTGATTCCTGCCTAACAGAGAACTAAATGCAGGCCCTAACACTGTCCCTGAAAGGCAGCAGCTCTATCCCTAACGACATCCAGACGGCATCTGAGCCGAGCACCGCGGCCAGTCACTAGTATATTCCAGGGTCACCTGATCAGGCCAGCCAACCCCTGCTATCGACATGTAAGGGCCCCACGTGATGCTGGGTGTACCGTAGAGTCTCCTGGCTTGTGATTGGCTGTGTTTATAGGCGCCAAAAAAGCACGATGCGGAAGTTGCCATTTCCTCGAGTATGGCGAGATATTCGTCCGAGCAGCAAGCACTTACGAGTACCCTAATACTCGAACGAGCACCAAGCTCGGACGAGTATGCTCGCTCATCTCTAGTGGTGACACCTCAACGGTGTATGGGGGACCCAGCGTAGCATTGAGGCCACCCCAAACCCAGCCACTGCAAATGGTACACCTGACAGTGCGTAAGCAAGCGAGCATAATGGTTGCTATTCTGGCCTGCTTGCCTGAATAAGGTTGGCACATAACAGGTAGGAATTAGTGTGAGGTTCCCGTTCTACAGAGATCACCTGGACGATTTGGTGAACGGGCCCAGATAATTTTGTACAAAATATATTTGCTAAGAATCTCCAATTTACCAAACAAGCATAGCATTAGCTCCAGAATACTTTATATCTCTATGGCATTTTGTGCTTTATCTGGTTAGCAGTGTGAGGTTGCATTGTATGCATTTTCCTTTTCATTGCAATCAGCCATAGCAACGTGCACCTGCACATTGGGATGTGCTGACTGAAAACCCCTCTTTTTTTATTTGCTTGCCCAAATAGCCAGTTGTTTCTGGCTCCTATCCCACTGCGATGATTGGGTGTTGTGGCCAGTGTCATCATCATCTTCATCATCCTCTTGTTCTTGTACTTCTGATTCCTCTTCCTCCTTCAAGGGCAGCTATTCATCCTCCTCCTCCATGGAAGTTTCTCGTTGTGGGTCCCTAACAGCTACAGGGCAAACAGCAAGATGCGTTAGCTATTCTTCTTCTATCGCCATCCCTTGCTGCATGAACATCAGCATCTGTTCTAAAATAAATATGAGGGGGATGAGATTGTTCATGTTGCGGTTGTCCCTGCTGACATATTTTGTGCCCACTTTGAAGGGCTTCAGCACTGGACAGGTGTCTCGCATGAGCTGCCACTGCCTGACTTAGAAACAACACATGCTCCTTGCTGAGGCAGTCTAGTGCATGACAAAATCATTCACGGCTTTCAACTACTCGTACAGATGCTCCAGCATGTGCAATGTTGAATTCCGTCGATTTGGAACATTGTGGATTAAGCGGTGTAACAGCAGACCGTTCTGTTTCTGCAAGTACAGAGAAGAGTGTTCCTCGTTCCTCCCCACGTAATAATGGCTGAAATGTGAGGACAGTCTCTGGGACATTGCCAGCACCTTGCAAGCCAAGGTTTAAAAAGCTTGAACAACTAGGTTAATCAAGTGCACCATTCAGGGAGCAAGTGTTAATTCTTCCAGGTTCAGCACAGCCACGATGTTGCATCCATTGCTCCTGACCACCTTGCCCAGTTGGAGTTGGTGAGGTGACAGCCAGTGGAATGTTTGCTGCTTAGTGTACTTTAGCAAATGCTTGCCTGTGTGGCTACTCTCACACAGCCGATCAGCTCCAACACCACATGTGTTGACACATATGATAGGAAGTAGAGAGAGGTGGAGTGGGCTGGATTAAGGTTGGTGGAGGCCCCGGGTGACAAGACGTTTCGGGCCCAAAGCCCCGGCCATCACCATATTTATTCCCCTTTTAAATCTCCCTTTGCTCACAAACCTTAGCACAAGGAGATGTTATACTGTATGGTGCGGCCACAAGGAGACGTTATACTGTATGGGGGCCACAAGAAGACGTTATTCTGTATGGGGGCAGCCACAAGGAGATGTTATACTGTATGGGGGCAGCCACAAGGAGATGTTATACTGTATGGGGGAAGCCACAAGGAGATGTTATACTGTATGGGGGCCACAAGGAGATGTCATATACTGTACGGTGCAAGTTCTCTACATAAATACAGCTCCAGAACCACGTTCTCTACATAAATACAGCACCAGAACCACATTCTCTACATAAATACATCACCAGAACCAAGTTCTCTACATAAATACATCACCAGAACCAAGTTCTTTACATAAATACAGCACCAGAACCAAGTTCTCTACATAAATACAGCACCAGAACCAAGTTCTCTACATAAATACAGCACAAGAACCACGTTCTCTACATAAATACATCACCAGAACCAAGTTCTCTACATAAATACATCACCAGAACCAAGTTCTCTACATAAATACAGCACCAGAACCAAGTTCTCTACATAAATACAGCACCAGAACCAAGTTTTCTACATAAATACAGCACCAGAACCAAGTTCTCTACATAAATACAGCACCAGAACCAAGTTCTCTACACAAATACATCACCAGAACCAAGTTCTCTACATAAATACAGCACCAGAACCAAGTTCTCTACATAAATACAGCACCAGAACCACGTTCTCTACATAAATACAGCACCAGAACCAAGTTCTCTACATAAATACAGCACCAGAACCAAGTTCTCTACATAAATACAGCACCAGAACCATGTTCTCTACATAAATACAGCACCAGAACCAAGTCCTCTACATATATACAGCACCAGAACCAAGTTCTCTACATAAATACAGCACCAGGACCAAGTTCTCTACATAAATACAGCACCAGAACCAAGTTCTCTACATACATACAGCACCAGAACCAAGTTCTCTACATAAATACATCACCAGAACCAAGTTCTCTACATAAATACAGCACCAGAACCAAGTTCTCTACATAAATACTGCACCAGAACCAAGTCCTCTACATAAATACTGCACCAAACCCAAGTCCTCTACATAAATACAGCACCAGAACCAAGTTCTTTACATAAATACATCACCAGAACCAAGTTCTCTACATAAATACAGCACCAGAACCAAGCTCTCTACATAAATACAGCACCAGAACCAAGTTCTCTACATAAATACATCACCAGAACCAAGTTCTCTACATAAATACAGCACCAGAACCAAGCTCTCTACATAAATACAGCTCCAGAACTAAGTTCTCTACATAAATACAGCACCAGATTTTAAAAGTTCAGTTCAGATACCATCTGAGTAGTCAGGTCAGCCCTCGCCATATGACCTTGTGCAGTGTGAAACTACAGCTCCCAGTATGGCCTGAAGTGTAAAGGGATACTGAGAGTTGTTGTTGCACAAAACAGCATGCTACCACCCATCATCAGCTGTAGCTCATCCAGGTGACTACAACACTCATCATACACAGTCAGTAGCAGAATAATCATTTCCATCGACTTACAGATGACGTTTCCTCCTGAGTTCCTCTCCATCTGGCTCAGGCCACCATGATGACTTCTCCCGTCCACAATTCAGCTCTGCAGATTTTTCCGAGAAGATCTCTTTAACTTCATTCTTTACCAACACATTGGCATCCTGCAGACTGACACAGACTCATCTCAGTGCCACATGCCGTGCCCTGAATATAACAGCAGCATTAGTGCTACACATAGGGCCCCCAATAGTAGTGCCACATACTCTGTGCCCTCTGTATATAGTGCCACATAGTCTGTGCCCTCTGTATATAGTGCCACATAGTCTGTGCCCTCTGTATATAGTGCCACATACTCTGTGCCCTCTGTATATAGTGCCACCTACTCTGAGCCCTATGTATATAGTGCCACCTACACTGTGCCCTCTGTATACAGTGCCACATGCCCTCTGTGTATAGTGCCACATGCTCTGTGCCCTCTGTATATAGTGCCATATGCCCTGTGACCTCTTTTTATAGTGCCACATGCTTGGTGCCCCTTATAAAAAGTGCCTCATATGTTCCACTTTATGTATTGCACCTCTTATATGTGCCCATTTGAGTTAGGGGCCAGTATTGGGGTTAGGGGCCAGTATTAGCATAAAGCTACATTTAGACGACCAAAAGTGTTTTGCAGTCCCCAAATTGTGGATCCGCAAAACACATTTTGCAGAACACATAGCGCCAGCCCTATGTAGAAGTGCCTATTTTTGGGGACAAGAATAGGACACTTGCTCTATATTTGTCGTGGGGCCACGGAACGGGACTACGGATGTGGACAGTACATGGTATGCTGTCAGCATCTTTTGCGGCCCCGCTGAAAAGAATGGGTCCACACCCATTCCGCAAAATTGTGGAACGGATGCAGACCCAGAAATATGGTTGTCTGAATGCACCCTTAGGGCCAGTATTAAGATTGGGGTAGGTATCAGTTAGGAGCCAGTATTGGGGTCAGAGACAGCACTAGGGTACATTCACATGATCATATTTCCATTCACTTCAATGGGCCCGCAAATCTGTAGTCCACGGCCCTGCAAAAAAGATAGAGTATGCCCTATCCTTGACCGCAATCTCAGATGAGAACAGGCATTTCTAATATAGGGCTGGGCATGTGTGTTCCACAAAATGTGGAACACACACGGCCAGTATCCGTGTTTTGGGGATCCGCAATTGTGGACCGCAAAACAAATATGGTCATGTGAATGTAGCTTTAGGGTTAATGGTCAGTAGTAGGGTTAGGGGTCAGTGTGGCATACTATTAGAGTTAGAGAAAGTATTAAGGGTCAGTACAGTATATTAGAGTTAGCGGTCAATATTGGGGTTAGGGACAGTATTAGAGGTCAGTATTAGGGTTAGGAGGTCCAGGGTTAGAGGTCAATACTAGGGGTTCAGTGGCCAGTATCAGAGTTAGGGGTCCAAGGTTAGAGGTCAGTACCAGGGTAGGAGTCAGGGGCCTGTATTAGGGTTAGGTCAAGGCAGGGACAGTATTGGGGGTCAGTAGCCAGTAGTAGGGTAAGGCAGGGCCAGTATTGGGGGTCAGTAGCCAGTATTAGGGTAAGGCAGAGCCAGTATTGGGGGTCAATAGCCAGTATTAGGGTTACGGTAAGGCAGGGCCAGTATTGAGGGTCAGAGAGCAGGGTTAGGGGTAAGGCAGGGCCAGTATTGGGGGTCAGTAGCCAGTATTAGGGTAAGGCAGGGCCAGTATTGGGGGTCAGGGGCCAACATTAGGGTTAGGGTAAGGCAGGGCCAGTATTGGGGGTCAGGGGCCAGTATTAGGGTTAGGATAAGGCAGGGCCAGTATTGGGGGTCAGGGGCCAGTATTAGGGTTAGTGTAATGCAGGGCCAGTATTGGGGGTCAGGGGCCAGTCCTAGGGTTAGGGTAAGGCAGGGCCAGTGTTGGGGGTCAGGGGCTAGTATTAGAGTTAGGCTAAGGCAGGGTATTGAGGGTCTGTAATAAGGAGGCAGGGGCCAGTATTAGGGTTAGTGCTGCATGTAGGGAGAGGGCAGTTTATACTTACCTGTCCAGGCGCGGTCCCACGATGCGGACCCGGCCTCTTCTGGCGGGTCTTCTCCTGAGGAACGTCGCAGGCAGCGCGATGACTGCATCGCTCCGCCTACGTCACATCAGTGCGCCGCCCATCGGGAATAGCAGAGCAGGGAACCAGAGGTTCCCTTGCTCCGCCGGCGCTGGCTACTGCAGGCACAATTGTATCTGCATCCAGTGGATGCAGATACAATTGCGTTCAGTAGCCACAGCGGACCACTTTTTAAAAATATGGAGCAGCATTAAGCGCCACTTTGCAGCCGGTGGTGGGGGCCCCTATGTGGTGGGGGCCCCGGGGCTCTTGCCCCAGATGCCCTCCCTTTAATCCGGCCCTGTGGGAGCAACACTGTGCCTTGCTGCTGTTGGGGATGGGAGGGTGTCCATGGAGGAGGCGGAGCTGGATAAGTACCTGGTGATGGAGCCAGGCCAACATAATCGTTGTGGGCTCAAAAGGACCTGTCCTTGTTGCTGGGGTGCTACCTTGTCGTTGCCGCAAAAAAGTTGAGCAAGTGGGTCAAGAAATACATGAACTGTTTCTGCCCGTAAGAGCTGCTCCAGGTGCCACCATTGCATGCCCCTTCGCATAGCAACAATCGCAAGGAGCAGCCCAAATACTCTGCCACGTGAGAGCAGACTATTAAATGGTACAATACCGACTGCACCACCTGCCATGTGAGGGTTCAGCCTGTAGACAAGCTAATTACTGGTTGAGAATAGTTCTCTTTATAGTTTTCTTCCTGTTATGGAAGTCACTTGAAGGAGCAGAGGGCTAGGAGGAAGTTAAATGTTTGTGTTTGAATACCCATGGCTTATATTAATCCAGCATATCTTGAACACAGCTATGGTTTTGTGTGCCCTCCTTGTGAACAAAAAACACCATAAGTGAGTTGCTCACACAGGGATAGGGGAAGCTAAGCTCAGCATAGTTCTGGCATGTTTTACACCTGCGCCCACAATATAAGCGGTTTCTGAGCTGACCACAATACAAGTAGATCTGGCCGTGACAATCATCATCTGAGTTCTCACCCTTCCTGGCACTTTCATCAGACTGTGATGGCAGTCTAAATGGTGACTGCTCTTACACAAGTCAACAGGTAGACTTTCTTGACTGGCATAGGGCATGGTGAAGTTTTGTTGCCTCCTTTTAGGAAAAAATGGCACTTCACTGAGAGTGGGCAGTGAAGACAGCTACCTACCAAAAAGTTTCATTGATGGGATTTGGCAAAAACTGCAGAGATTGCATAGTGAAGAATTCAGTTTTACATAATTATTAAATTTTGGTGAAAACATGGAACTGCCCGACTATGAACACCTGACCAAAAAGTCTAATCTCCTGGATTTGGCAAAGACAGTGTAAAATAGCATAGAGAAGTATTCAATTTTAGAGAAGAATATAATTTTGGTGAAGGTGTGGGACTTTGCAAATACAGGAAACTGGGCACAAATCTCAATAACAGGATTTGGCAAAATATGTGGCAGATGTCCTAGAAAGGTTTTCACTTTAACAGAAGAATTACATTTTGGTAAAGACGTGGAACTTTGCCAATATGGACATCTAGCTAAAAATTCTCACTGACAGTATGTGGTAAAAACTGTGGCAGATGGGTTGGAGAACTTCATATTTAAGAAATTAAATTTTGGTAACGGACTGGAATTGTGCAACTATGGACAAATGGCCTCAGTTGTGGGATTTGGCAAAAACTGCCGCAGATGGCATACAGAAGAATTCAATTTTACAGAAGAATTCAATTTTGGAGAAGGCACTGAAGTACACCACTACAGACACCTGACAAAAACATCTCATTTCCTGGATTTGGCAAAAACCGATGGCAAGTATTCAATGTTACAAAACAATTGTTTTGTTGAAAGCACGGGACTTCACCAATACGAACACCTGGCCAAAAATCTCAATAAAAGGATGTGCCAAAATAATGTGGTAGATGTCATAAATAAATATTCACTTTAACAGAAGAATTACATTTTGGCGAAGGCACAGATCTGCGTTACTAAGGACACCTGGTCTAAAGTGTAGGTTACTGGATTTGGCAAAAACTGCAGCAGATGGATTAAAGAAGAATACAGTTTTAGAGAAGAATTCAATTTTGGTGAAGGTGCTGATGTGCATTACACCTGGACCAAAGTCTCAGTGATGGGATTTGGCAAAAACTGTGATGGCACCTTTAATAATACGTAACGAATGTAAAAATGGTATTATTGCAGTATAGCTTTTCCTGTAACTACCAGGTATCTTGCAGCAATATGCAACATATTTAATAACAGGTATAATGTACTAAAATAGTTTTTAGAAGAAAAAAATGCACAATTGCACAGTTATTTTTAAAATAGTTTGTTCTGCAGGAGCTTTCCCTGATCAAATTCCCTATAATCTACACAATTATATCTCCCTATTCTCTGTCCCTAAAAGTTTTTTGTGAGGCACTGCCACATGATATACTTCCAGGTCAGAATCTGAACAAAGAATGGCATTCTATGGATTAATTTTATTATTGAACAACTACAGTGCTGTAGTCCAGCACTGTAATACAAAATGTTAATAAACCTCAAACATGACTATGTAAGAAAGTAAACACGAATTTTTGGCTTTCTTAGGAGAATATCTATGTGGGCATAATTAAAGGGCAACTATTAGTATGCAGATTTATTATGTAACTTAACCCTTAGGATACCTGAGGTTTTTCCGTTTTTGTCATGGGAAGCCGGCGGCGCGCTTCCCCTGTGCTGCACCGCCGGACTTCCGTTCCAGTGAAGGAGCGAGGACGCGATGTGCGTCCTCGTCTCCATGACGACAGGAGCAGGGAGGACCCGGCGCGCTGTCAGTCTATGCGCAGCCGGCATCCTCCCCACCCCCTTGACGACGAGCAGGTCAGGGAGGACCCGGCACACTGTCAGTCTATGTGCAGCCGGCGTCCTCCCCATCCCCTTGACAACGAGCAGGTGGGGGATACGAACGCCAGCAGGGATTAGCCGGCGCTCAATCATTTTGAATATGTTAATAGAGTCAAGTGACTCATTTGGAGGCCTATTTAAACAGGCAACCTGCTGGCCACAGGTTGCCTGTGATTGGTCTAACTACCTCAGTCTGTTTGCTACAGACTCTTGTATTTGACTTTGGCTGTTATTTGACTACTCTCTCATCTTCCCCCTTGTACTGCATTCTCTCTTGGTTTGACCTCGGCGTGTATTTGGATTTGGCTTGTGGATCTCCCTTGGTTGTTTACGTACTCTCCTGGTTTAGACTTCGGCTCGGCGACTTTGTTATTTCTTGTGGTTCTGTTTTTGTTTATTATTTTCTGCCGTCTAGTTGTACGTCGTTGTCTAGGACGGGTCGTGCAAGTAGGTAGGGTCAGAAGTGGGGTTGAAGTCAGGGCTCACTTTCCCCCTGTCGTGACAGTTTTCATTTTTCTTCCCTATTTTTCTTAAACCATAACTTGTTTATATTTCCATTCACATGGCTATATGAAAGCTTTTTATGCAGGACAAGTTTTACTTTCTAATGCCTCCATTAAATATGGCATACAATGTACAGTAAAAAAAAACAACTCCAAATGGGGTAGAATTGGAAAAAAAATGCAATTTCTCCACCATTTTACGTGTTTTGTTCGTAACTTTGTTCCCTGGGTCAGTATGATTACAATGATACACCATATGTATAGGTTTTATGTCTAAATAGTGTAAAAATAAATTTTAACTTTGAAAAAACATTTTTTACCTCACCATAACTGTCCAACATAACTTTTTTTTATAGTTATACCTACTGAGCTGTGTGGGGGCTCATTTTTTAGGCACAATCTGTAGTTTTTACTGATACCATTTTGGAATGTGTGTGACTTTTTGATCACATTATACTTTTTGGGTAAGAGAAGCTATGAAAACATTGCAAATTAGCGATTTTGACCATTTTTCTGTTACACCGTTCGTTGTATTGGAAAAATATTTTTATATTTTAATAGTATGGGTGTTTTCGGTCACAGTGATACCCATGATGTTTATATTTTTTGTTATTTAGGTAGTTATTTTTTATTAGACGAAAAGGGGGATTTAAACCTTTTTTAACTTTTTTTAATTTTTTATATATTTTAAATTTTTTTATATTTTGGAATGATTTTGAAGCTCATATATGAGCCTACAGATTCTATTTTTTAATTTTTAATTTTGAACAATCACGGATTTTTAAACTGGACTTATAATTGAGAATTGCACATTACTTATGTTAGCCTCCCATCTGATGACCAAAAAAAGAATTGCAGTCTGAATGTTCTCAGCGTCTTCAGCGAGGCTGAGCCCGTTCAAACCAATTACCGACATCCCCTGCGGCCAATGGGGATGTTGGTAATTGGTTTGAACGGGCTCAGCCTCGCTAAAGACGCTGAGAACATTCAGACTGCAATTTTTATTTTGGCCACCAAATGGCAGGCTGGCCATGACACCTGCTATATATGCGAGCAGGCACCATGTTTGTCTATCGCTACAGGTTTAATGAAAAAGGAACATTTTCCCATCTCACTTGTTTATTTTCATCTGATAAAGTGAGAATAATAAACAAACAACTCAAAATGTGCAAATAAACATTTCTGACATTTTCAAAAAACATCAGTGATGAATAGAGCCTCCTTCTTTTAACCCCTTTAACATCCAGTTTTTACTGTAAAGACAAAGCCACATTTTAAAAATCTGACATGTTTCACTGTATGTTTTAATAACTCTGGAATGCTTTTACTTAGCCGGCGATTCTGAGATTGTTTTCTTGTGACATATTGTACTTCATGTTAGTGGTAAATTTGAGTCAATATGTTTTACCTTTATTTGTAAAATATCCCAAATTTATGGAAAATTTGGAAAAGTTCACTAAATTTCATGGATAGTAATACCTCACAAAAAGTTATTACTTAACATTCCCCATATGTCTACTTTATGTTGGCATAATTTTGCAAATGTAATTTTATTTTTTTAGAGTGTTAGAAACCTTTGAATTTTAAAAGCATTTTTGAAATTTTTAAAAATGTTATTTTAGGAAAATTTGCAAACCCACTTTTTCAAGCGTTAATTAAGTTATGAAGTAATTTTGTGGGTCTTTCTTAGTAGAAATCACCCATAGATGACTCAATCTTCAAACACACTATTCAAAATTGATTTTTACAAACCTTGTTAACCCTTTATTTAGGTGTTTCATAAGAATTGAAGGAAAATTGAAGTAAAATTTCAAAATACCACTTTTTTTTTGCAGATTTCCCATTTTTATCCATTTTTCCCAGTAACACAGCAAGGGTTAACAGCCAAACGAAACTCAATATCTATTACCCTGATTCTGCAGTTTACAGAAACACCCCAAATGTAGTCGTAAACTGTTGTACGTGCCCATGGCAGGTCGCAGAAGGGGCAGAGAATCATGTGGATTTTGGATGGCAAATTTCACTGGGATAATTTTAAGTTTCATTTCACATTTGAAGACCCCCTGATGAACCCCTACAGTAGAAACTCCCAAAAAGTGACCCCATTTTAGAAACTACAAGATAGGGTGACAGTTTAATTGGTACTATTTTGGGGTACACATGATTTTTGATCACTCAATATTACGCTTTTTGTGAGGCAAGGTAACAAAAAATGGCTGTTGTGGCACCGTTTTTTATTTTTTGCTTTTTTACAGAGTTCTCCTGTCAGAATAGATCATGTGTTGCTTTTATAGAGCAGTTTGATACGGATGCGACAATACCAAATATGTGTATTTTTTTGTTTCAGTTCTATGTAATAAAAAGCATTTTTGAAAACAAAAAATCAAAAGCTACATTTCTTTTATTTTTCTGCTGATCATCATGTGTAGGGACTCATTTTTTGAAAGAAGAACTGATGTTTTTATTAGTACCATTTTTGGGTACATAGGATTTTTTGATCATTCAATAGGTGACCAAAAATGTCTATTTTGCCAGTTGGCAGTTTTATTTCTTTTTTTAACAGTGTTCACCTGAGTGATAATTTTATAGAGTAGGTTCTTATGGTTCAGCAATACCTAATATGCTTTTTGTATTTATTTCAGTTTTATACAATAAAAAACATAAAAACAAACAAACAAAAAAAAGTTTTTTGAGTCTCCATATTTTGAAAGCTATTTTACTTTTGATTTTCTGCCTATTGCCATGTGTAAGGGCTCTTTTTTTGCAGGAAGAAATGATGATTTTATTGGTACCATTTTTGGGTGCATAACATTTTTTGATCATTCAATATTACACTTTTTTACAGAAAGATGACCAAAAAATGGCCATTTTGACACAGTTTTTTTTTTTAACAGCTATCACCTGACGGGGTAAATCATATGAAATTTTTATAGAGCCAGTCGTTATGAATGTGGCAATACCTGATATATGTCTTGTTCAATGGTGGTTGGGTTTCAGGCTTCCTTACCTTAGCCATGTCTCTGAGTAGTGAACACCTTGTACTTCTAGGTAGTCCAGGGAGGTTCCAATTCTGGAATATGACTGCACTGGATGTTAATGGATTCCTGGTCATTTCATGTTTGATTCTTCTCAAATCTTTGGCAGTTAATTTGTGTCTTTTTTTCTCAACACGTTTCTTCCAACCCTGTTGACTATATACAACAAACTTTTGATGGTTCTGTAATCACACCCCAATATCTTAATAATTTCAAGAGTGCTTCATCCCTCTGAAAGAGTGTCAACAATTAGAAGAATGTTAATTTTTTATTTTTCAGAGTAAGTTAAATCTCTTTTTTGGCCCCTTTTGCAAGGGGAAAAAGCTGCCTAATAATTATTCACACCTGGATATAGGGTTTTGATCTCCTTAGGCCACACCTTCCCTCTTTCCACATATACACATCACCTGATATGCTTCACTCCAATAAGCATTGAAATTTATACAGCTTGGAGTTGGACAATATAAATAAAATTTCCTAATCGTCCTCAGGCAGCACAGAACCGGATATTCTGTCCCCTAGTCTCCACCCTAGGACCAGTTGACCTAAAATATTTATTTTCCAATTTTCACAGAAATTCTTTTCTTTGGGGGATGTTGAATTAGCAAAAAATGGTACCAACACATGTTTTACCATCAATCTAGCACAGAATTTATTTTAGTTTTAATTACTTTTTATTAAGACATGGAGAGAGTACAGTAAACAAGTCATAGAATGACATCATTCCACACCCTTTTCTTTTAAGATACAAGACTGCAGTTATTATAGTATCGTAGTATTCGTGAGGTAATGTCCCCAATTTCTCGACAAAAGGAGTTAATTTTGGGACACTCCTACCAAATATGGAGAAACTAACCCAAGGTCTGATGACATCTCCAACAACGTGGACTAGATGCTGGGAATATAGCGTGTAGTCTATCTGGCATGTAGTACCACTGCGTAAGAACTTTGTAAAAATTCTCTTGCACTTTTAAACATTTTGAAATCTTTGGAGTCGATGCCATCAAGTAAGATTTTTCTCTGTCTAAGAATAAGACCTTGAGATCTGTTTCCCATTTTTTTAATATAAGTTAGTTCCTTAGGGCTAGCGTTAGATATCAAAATGGCATAAATGGCTGAGATTTTCTGAGGTGGAGATCTAGCCACGAGGTTTAGCTTCTCAAATGGTGTATGTTCCATCTTCTTATGTTAGGATATCATGGGAGTTCATCTGACATAGTGTTGGATATGAAATAATTGTAAGGGAGAGAGGCGTCTAAGTTGAGGGTGGAGTTGCCAACCTTTTGGTGATCTCCTAAAAAGACGAGACGAGTCACTCGTATTGAGTCATCTCGTACTTGAATTTAAGGTGAGATTTGTGGTGTTAAAGTGGGGTAAAGGTACTACCTTCAGACCCTAATGGTATTCTGAGTATACGGACTCAGGACAGATCTAATATCATTAGGAATTTCCCCTGTAAAAAAATAGTTCTCAGTGGCACTGTCATATGCGCTGATTCCTCCTGAATGTCTAGCCATCCTTCATGGGTACGCAGCCATTCCAGACATCTTAGCACAGCATTTAGAATACTAGTGAGAATTCTGTGTCAGGCCATCTCACATATTTATTTAAATTTTTTTGCTTTTGTTTACAAAATCCACACACACATACACAGTTCAGTTCCAATGTTTTTTTGGAGGGGGAGAGGGTACGTATTTAATTCAATGAAACCAGCATATAGTTGATTAGTACACCAATACAAACTAGGGTAACAATTTACCTGTGAGTGTTAAAGCTCTATTAAGGGTCAGGCCTCAATTGTCCATTTCCATGTATTCTTCCCACATAGCTGGAATTATATATTTTGGGACTTGTTCAATTTAATTAAACCAGCATATATACATAATTACTACAGCAATAAACAAGGTAGAGCAGCAATCTACCTATAAGTGTTAATGTGAAATTGAATGTCAAGCCTCAATCGTCCATTTCCGTGAACTCACATGGAATTTAATTTTATATTTGGGATTGTTCAATCTAATGAAACCAGCATATTTACCGTACAAGATTAATACAGCAAAACACAGGATAAGGCAACAATCTACCTGTGAGTGTTAACGAGAAATTGACCATCAGGCCTCAATTGTCTGTTTGTGTGAATTCCATTTCCACACGGTTGAAATTTCATTTTTTTAATTGTTCAATTTACTTTAAGCAGCATATATACTATACGTGATTACTACAGCAAAACACAAGGTAGGGCAGCAATATACATGTGAGTGCACATGTCTCAAGTCTCAATCGTCCATTTCCGTCAATTCCATTTCCACGCAGTTGGAATTTTATTTTTAATTTTTTAATGTTTTTTTTTTTTTTAAGTTTCAAAAGAGCTTTATTTGAGCTTAAGAGTTACAATGAAAGGGGGGGCGGAGTCTAACCGCTGAACAAGACGGAGGCTTGAATTAGAGCTCCTGCTTCACAGACCTGTGCTTCATAGCTTCTACCGCCGAGACCCCGCTGAAAATGGTCAAAATTGGGAGAGATAAGCCCCGTGAGACCCCTGGGACTCCTAAACTAAAGAAAAACCAATCCGAAATGGACAAGTTTCTCAGGCGAAAGCTCGCAACCTCGCCGGCCCGAGCTACTAAGATGGAGCCGCCTGCATTTCCGCGTGACTCCGATGGCGAGGAAGAAGGGGAAGACTCCTGCATTGCAGAGGCAAGTGATATTACCCAGTCAGAAGACTCTTCTGCGCTTACAAAATCCTTTTTTAAGGCCACACTGTCCCAGGCCCTAGAGCCGCTCATAAAAGAAATTAGAGAACTCAGATTCGATTTCAAGGCTTTAGGACACCGGGTAGACAAGATGGAGCAGGATCAAGGCCTAGTGGTCGCACACAGCTCCGCATTAGCCCAGCAATTTGATTCCCAAGTGGCATCCCTTAATAACGCCTATCTCATGATCGAGGATCAGGAGAACAGAAGCCGCAGGAAAAATATTAAAGGCTTACCTGAATCGGTGTCTTCAGATAGTTTGGAATCCACTGCTAGACTATTGTTTACCACCCTGCTGGGCGACGAACGAGCAGACGCCATTACCATAGAGAAAATTCATCACTCTCTTCGGCCGCCTCCTAAACAGGGCGAGATGCCCAGAGATGTCATTTGCGGCCTTCTAAGTTTTCAAGACACGGCAGCCATCTTGCAAGCTGCACGCGACAAGAAAGACATGCAATATGAGGATACACCTATAACCCTCTATCAGGATATTGCCCCATCAACGCTATCTAAGTGCAGAGCCTTGAAACCCCTCACAGATTATTTGAGGAACTTGAAAATAGCTTACAGATGGCTCTATCCCTTTGGGCTCACTTTCGCCAAAAATGGCCGCCGATGTGTCATTCGTCAACCAAAAGATCTCCAAATGGCCTGGAATATACTGGACATATCACTTATACCTGTAGAATCCTGGATGCCGGTGGATTTCAAAATATCCAGTCTGCCACTTCTCCCAACGATTGAGCCATGGGAAACGGTTTCCAAGCAAAAGACTCCAAAAAGCAAACGGCGTCTGGAACGAGAGACTCTCCTTTGCCTGCCAAAACCTTTTGGCATCCTTTCCATATCTAAATATTCCCTCACAAACTGAGGGGTATGCTGATATCCTTGAATAAGAATTTGGTGGTTTGTGCTCCTGTGGCTGGGGGCTCCTTGTGGGGGGTCCTGACTACATGGGCACAATACATGAGGGCTGGCTGATGTGGGGCCCCCTCTGGTACCACCACTATGTTCCATTGTTATTTTACTGTTTTACTATTTTAGCTTTCTTTACTATTGTCTTGGCGATAGACAAATCACATCTTTGTAATAATACCCTGTAAGGGTTTATTATACACAGAAGCACAGGGGTGAGGATCCGGGTTGGGATGATTCTCCACCACCACCCGTCCCCCTGTCTCATAAATCCCTGGTTCTCTTTTGAGACCAAATTAGGGCTCTTGATTTGGGTGTTGTGGTCTTATGGCTCTAACAACACTCTGAAAGTATTCTGCAGAAATGTGTTTAGTTGTACTATGTTCTTTACGTTTTATGTTATTCATTTTCTTTTTCAGTTTTGGATAATCTTTATGGTACTACTTAACAAGTCTAGAAATTTTTGAAATGGCGTCCATCTCGGTAACAACCTTTAATGTTAGAGGTTTCAATACTCCGCAGAAACGTTCCCAGGTTTTGACACTTCTTAAAAAAGGTAAAACTGACATCTGTTTTCTTCAAGAAACCCACATCAAAAGTGGTAATATTCCTAAAATCTCTAATCCATATTTTTCACAGTGGTTTCATTGCACATACTCCTCAGCTGCTAGAGGCGTCAGTGTGGCCATTGCGAAGCATATCCCTTTTCACACCATACTTGTCCAAACTGATACAGAGGGCAGATTTATTTTTGTCAAGAGCAAAATTGGGCAGGTGATGGTCTCGTTAGCTGGACTGTACGCCCCGAATACTCGCCAGCATAGCTGGCTTAAGACTACCTTAGCCAAATTTCAAGATTTTGCAGAGGGCATACGAATAATTGGAGGAGACCTAAATGTTTCTCTGAATCCCCTACTAGACACTTCTTCAGGGACTTCTGCTAAATCTCAGAAGACCCTTGGAGGTATTCAGAAATTACTCAAAGAGGGTGGCCTGGTAGACTCCTGGAGGGTAATGAATCCCGCTACTAAAGATTACACTTTTTTCTCAGCGGTTCACAAGTCGTTACAGAGACTTGATTATATCTGTTTATCTGAATCGCAGGTAGATCTCCTACTGAGCTCCAGTATTGGATCAATCACCATTTCTGACCATGCCCCCGTCACTACTGTTCTTACATTTCATAATCTCACCCAAAGAGAATGGAATTGGTGTCTCAATGAGACCTTGCTAGATCATGATAAAAATGTAGATGACTTAACGAGTAAACTTGCTCTATATTTCCTGGATAATAAGCCCGCTGATACTTCCCAAACCATAGTTTGGGAAGCTCATAAGGCCTTTATTCGCGGGGAGCTTATTGCCCTAGGTACCCGAGTAAAAAGAGAGAGGCAGATGAAGCTTAACTCCTTACTGAGCCAGATCGCTTCGGTTGGATCTATTCAAAAGAGGTCAAAAGTCCAAACAACTCATGAAGAACTTCTCTCTTTGAGACTTCAATTGAAGGAACTTCTTAATGTAAGAAGTGCCAAAGCTTATCAATATGCAAAATTCAGACAATACATGCATGGGGACAAAGGCAATAGGCTAATGACATACCTTGTCAAGAAAAGAATTGAGGCACAACATATAACAGCTATTAAGTCGCACACGGGAGCTCTACCAAAGATATCGCAGACCAATTCTGCTCTTATTATACATCACTTTACAACTTACACACTTCCACTCCTCCAGGAGATCCTCCAATCGATAGTATTGATAGATTTTTGAATGGGCTTAACCTCCCGAAAATATCCTTGGATGATCAGCTTAAGCTTTTAACCCCCATTATGGAGGAGGAAGTTGTGAAAATTATCAAGAGTATGCCCTTAGGTAAGGCCCCAGGCCCTGACAGCCTCCCAGTTGGGTACTATAAGAAGTACTTACCGCTCCTATCCCCACAATTGACAGCTTGGTGCCAGGCTCTTATGGGTGGAGAGACCCTTCCGAAGCAGGCGCTAGAAGCTACCATTACAATCATCCCTAAGGAGGGCAAAGACCCCACTGAGTGTGGTAATTACAGGCCAATTTCATTGCTAAACATAGACGTGAAGATTTGGGCCAAACTTTTAGCATCACAACTGAGTGCTCTTATACCTAATATGGTAAGGCCTGAACAGGCGGGATTTGTAGCTGGCCGAGAGGGGAATTCTCAATCATGTAGGCTTATAAACGCCATCACCTGGGCTAAGAAGAAAGCTATACCACTTGTACTTATTAGTACAGATGCCAAAAAGGCTTTTGATAGGGTGGATTGGAATTTTATGCAACGTACCCTATGTAGATTTGGGTTACCAAATACCTTTATCCAAGCTATCATGTCACTTTATCACCAACCTAGTGCCCGAGTCCGGGTTAATGGAACTATGTCAAAACCTTTCCAGATATCCAATGGAACGAGGCAGGGCTGCCCTTTATCCCCCACCTTATTCATTCTAGTTATGGAGACTCTTATACAGGCCTTTAGAGAGGATTCTCTAATTCAAGGCCTAAAAATAAGATCAGAGGAACATAAATGTGCTGCATTTGCTGATGATCTTCTCTTATTAATTACCAATCCAACTGTAGCTTTCCCACGAGTACTGGCTCTCTTTGACACATTTGGTACGCTGTCTAGATTTAAAATAAACTACACCAAATCAGTAGCTATGAGTGTCTCCCTCTCGGCCAGAACAACCAACCAATTAAAGGCTTCTTCCCCTTTTAAATGGAATTCGGACTCACTACCATATCTAGGCATTACCCTCACTAAAGACCCTGGCAAACTATTTTCGGCGAACCATAAATCTTTATTAAAGAAGATTGATCTACAACTTAAATCACTACAGTTACCGTGGGTATCCTGGATGGGCAGGAAAAATCTTCTGCAGACTTACATAGTACCCAAGTTGCTATATATACTTCAGATGATTCCTATTCATCTTCCACCCTCCTTTTTCTCACAGGTCAGGTTTATATTCAGAAAATTCTTGTGGAATAGGAAAAAGCCCAGAATAGCTTATGACAGACTAGCTAAATCCCGCTTACAAGGTGGTTTTGGTTTGCCTGATATTGGCCTCTATTATTATGCCATCCAACTGAAGAGGTGGCTACAGTTATGCATCCCCCGCAACAGAACTATAAATTCAGATATTGAACTTGCCCTCTTGTCAAATGGACAATACTCTAGTCTTTGGAACATCGATAACTCATCTACACCTCCTGAGGGATTGACCAAAGGGATATACTTAGCAATTCATTCATTGCACCCAGTTCATAATTTGTTTTCTGATCCCCCTGGGAGTCTACCGGCGACCCTAATCCCTTATTTGTTAAGACCTGGAACGGCTTCTACTCCCCCTTGTTGGTCCCTGCTTAAAGAAGATACCGTTTCTTCTTTACTTCCCAAGATAAAATGTAAGGAAGATGTTTCTTCTTTTTGTACAAACCTCCTCAGAGATGGCGATTTCCTGGCTATGCAGGAACTTCGCTATTCCTGTGAGAGGTTAGCGGAGAAATACAAACAGCTACCTGACCCAACATGGTTTGAAAAATTAGCAACTACTCAAGCTTTACCGAAACATTCCATCTCCTTAATATACAAAATGATAAACTCTAAGACTAGTGAGGCTACCCCTGCATATATCACATTATGGGAGCGAGATCTACAAACCACTTTTTCTGCTGAGGAGATAACTGTAATACATCAGGCTTCACATGGCTTTTCTAGGTGTATAAAAATACAGGAACATTCTTATAAAACTATGACCCGCTGGTATAATGACCCACACAAAATGCTTAACATGGGTTTGGTAACATCGGGACTGTGCTGGCGGTGCCAGAAAGAGGCAGGCACTTTGGGGCATCTATTATGGTTCTGCCCCGTATTTCCCCCTTATTGGGATGACATTGAAAGACAGATTATTTTAATCTGCCACCTTTCCATTAAATTAACACCTAAAGCAGTCCTGCTCTGGCTTCCTTCTGGAAAATGGCAGCCAGCTGTCACGGATCTGGCATCTATTCTAGTACAAGCTGCTAGACTACTGATCCCTCACTTATGGCTCAGCTCGGATGTTCCCACATTAGACCACTGGTATGATAAGGTTGATCAAATATATCTGATGGAGGAGTTGGCGAGTTGGGCAACTAGATCGCATCTTAAATTTCTTAAGCTCTGGTCCCCCTGGCGTGACTTCAGATACCTGACCACATAGTAAAATATCAATAATTTTCTGGTGGACTAATTTACTGTTATACTGCATATGGAGTATGCCATTTCATGCATTTATTTTTATTTCATACATTTATTTTTATTCCTTTGAAAATACCTACAGTTTCTCCTTAGGGAAAGAATGATTCTTGCTGCTCACCCTGAGCATGTTTTCAACGATTATCCAGAATGTTGGTTATACAGTGTTCTGTTCTATGATGTTCCCCGCTGCCGCTCCACTCCGAACCTCCACTCCCCCCCTCCCCTTCCCTTCCCCCCACTTTCCGTCCCCTTTCTTTCCCCTACCTTTCAGATTTGTTATTCTTCTCTTCTATAGGCCACTGTAAGTGGTCTTACTTTGACATGATCTGTATGATGTATAATACAGAATTTGTTATATGCTTGTATTATGGAAAAACTTTAATAAAAAGAGATTTACAAAAAAAAAAAAAAGAGTTACAATGAAAGGAGGATCTCAACACACCTCCTAAAATAAATCAAAGGAATGTCACAAATGAATAAACAGATTCCGGTCAATAAAAGAGCATGAACAGAAGTGTACTATGTGTGCTGCATTAATCGGGGGTAAGCTTCGGTCACAGTATATAGGAGTCATCTATACAGTAAGAGCAAGTTATGTCAAGTTACCGAGGAGGATGCCATAGGCCGAGTAAACTTCCCGTTTGTTAGTAAAAGGGACAGTGGGTCACTCACCACATAGCAATCAGTTTTTCTTGTACGAAACCCATGCCGCCCATAGTTTGGTGAATTTTTGATGGGACCTCATTTGCCAAGAGGAGATTTCCTCAAATCTATATATTTGTTCCATTTTTGAGAACCAATGTTCTATTGGAGGGCATTCGGTAGAAAGCCAATACTTGGGAATTAAGAGAAGGGCTGCTGCCATGAGAGACTGGAAGAGATTCCGGTTAGGGAAGTGTTTGTTAGGTGTTTGCGGATATAGGTTGAGGAGTGCAATGGAGGGAGACGCCTGAAGAGAAGAGCCACATATTTTGTTTGAGTAGTCAAAGGTGATGTGCCACCATGATGTTATTAAGGGGCAGGACCACCAGATATGTATAAAGGTACCTCTGTCTCAAAGACATCTCCAGCATGTGTCAGATGCTGTGGATGAGTATAAACAAGTAATCTCTGGTGTTGTGTACCACCAGGTAAGTACCTTATATGCATTCTCTTGAATGCGTACACATCTAGAAATGACATGGGGTGAGAGAAGAATGGTGTTCATGTCTTCCGGTGTGAGAGTCCTATCCAAGTCTCTTTACCAAAGATGGATAAATGCTGGGACTGTTGGAAGGTATGGGTTCCTTAATCTGCTATATATTTGCGATATTATTTTAGTAGGATGGTTGGGGGCACTTATGAGGCTCTCAAACCAAGTTAAGGGACGTAGGAAGTCTTGAGGTGTAACCTGTTTTGTAAGGTATGATTTCAAATGTGGGGTCGCCATAATCTGTGTAGGCTGAATGCCCAATAGATTTTGAAGCTCATCGTCTTCCAAGATTTCGAAGTTTCGATAAAGATCTCTAATCAGAAGTTTGGAATACCTGACTTTTTTTGGGAGGCCTTCATATAGTGCCCTAGGGGCCTTGTGGAAAACATCCTGGACTTGTAGTAATGCAGAAGGGATAGGGACTGCTAGATGTGTCCGTTGTAGCCAGGACCAGGCTGCAAGAGTCGATTTAATAAGAGGAGATGTCTTAGAGATAGCAGGGGTCTGGACTTGAGGGGTGAGTAAAGCCGATCTCAGTGATGTTCCCAATAGAGATTCCTCTATTCCAACCTATGATTTATGGGCGGGTGCCCTTAACCAATCAACCACTCTAGAGAGAAGAATCGCCTTGCCATATAGTTCCAGGTCTGGTAGGGCAATGCCCCCTTGGGTTTTAGGTCTAGATAGCATTTTATAAGAGATACAAGCTCTTTTCTTTATCCAGATAAAAGATCTAAAGAGGGATTGTAACTTAATGTAATAAGTTGAAGGGATAGGTATGGGGAGAACCTGTTGAAGGTAGGTAAGTTTGGGGAGTATCAGTGTGGTAAGTATGTTTTTTCTCCCGAACCACGATAGAATGGGGAGGTCCAGTGTCTTTAGTGAGTTGGTAATATTATTTAATAGCGGTATGTAATTTAAAGAAAAAAGGGAGGAAGGGTCTGGTCCTATTTTGACTCCCAGGTAAGTCGGGGTCGGAGAGGACCAGTTAAAAGGGGAGTTCTGTTTTAAATGGGTGATGTGAGACTGAGAAAGACCTGAGGTAATTATCAAGGATTTGCTGGTGTTGATGTTGAAGTTCGAATAACGGCAATAAGACTTCAGATGATGATATAGTTTGGGGAGTGCCGA
>ONZH01019902.1:0-27315 GCA_900303285.1 Rhinella marina
AAAAACATACTGGATATGCAGGATTGATATATGATAATGTAATAATATATATATTATAAATGGCTTAAAAATGTAAATAAATATCCTTAATTATATATGTTTTAAATGAACTAAATACTGACCGAAAAGTCAAATAAAACCCCAAAGTTAGTCAGAAGTTCTGCATCGCCAGGGCAGAAAATACAAAATCAAACACAATGCAACCACTTTCTGCAAACACACAATATATGTATCAATGCTTTACTCACTATATGAATAAACATAAGGTTATTAGAAAATATAGTTTGATCACAATCATTTGTGCCCACCCACCATGGCAAGGTGAGCTCTCTTGGACGGAAACCTACAGTATGCTAAATGCTTTAGGTAATTTAGGGAAGGCAGGCTCCACAAATATACTGACCCCACTCTGTATGCTACCTTTCCTAGTGCCAACTGGCCTCCAATGCATACAGGGAACACAGGCTTTAGTTTTATATTGTAGTAGTTAGGCCGTTAAAAGATAATTCAATCAGGAGGGCACAGTTAAAATGGAGACTGACACACTTCCAAATGCATCCTGAAATGATTGGAGGCCAGTTGGCACCAAATGAGGTAGCGTTTAGTGTAGGTTCCTGTCCAAGAGAGGTCACTTTGCCGTGGTGGATGGGCACAAATGATTTTGATGAAAGTATATTTGCTAAGAACCTCAAGTTTATCCTTATAGTGAGTATAGCATGAGCTCATATATTCTGTTTGCAGAGAGTGGTTGCATTGTATTTGATTAAAGGGGTTGTCCAAGTTATGGAAAAAATATATAGCACTGTAAATCTGATGGGCAGCAATATATAACTAAGTTCAGCGGGTTTTAGGCAAAAAAAATCTATATTTCCTCATTTCCCTGGTTCTCTTCTGGCCTTTGTTTACATGCAGTAATAACAATCTCTGCCCCTCCCCCCTTCTCTGCAAAGGCAGTGAATACAAGTGCTGTGAGTACATGTCTGCCTGCTGGGATACTCAGCAGCATGTTGTTTGTGTAGGACTACAAGTCCCAGCTGTACAATGACACTGCTGATACATACAGGAAATTCTCCCTACCTGTTCTTGTACAATACAATTCCTCTACAGCTCTTGTGCCCAGCATTTGTCTCCTCTCACTGCTGCAGCTACTGTTTGTTGTAAAGCCTTGAGCCCTCAGTGTGTTCTGGCTGAAGGGGTTAATGTTTTATCTGAAGGAATCCAGGGAGAGAGCAGATAGCAGTAGCCCGGCAAAGAAAGGGGGCGTGGCCAGTGACGTCTCGTGTACAGACTGTTATTTGAACTCTGAGGCTTGTACACGAAACATCACAGACCAGGGAGATAAGGTGACATCATAGGTCGTGTGACCCTCAGTCAACTCTGAGAAACCAGCAGCTTTAGAAACACAAAGTATATGGGAAAGTTGTTACACCTGACAAGTTAGAAACAGATAATGAACAAAAAAATAACTCGGACAACCCCTTTAAATGTTCACCATCAAATGAATGTGTGACAACCCAATCTCTGTGTTCATAAGGAATGAAAATCAGAAAATTATAACATATTAGAAATAGTAACCGGTGTTTTCCAAGTATGAAGTGCTGGTATGTACAGCATGCTTTGTTTATGTGATTTGTTAAATAAGACTATGAATATCCCTTTGGACACAATCTGTTCTTTATGTGATCAATGAAATCCCCAAAAGGTAGATTATTGGTTACACAAGGGGGTGTCCACTGGTAGCATGAAATAGGGTATTACTCATTTTAGAAACAATATTTGAAGTGCTCACCTGAATATAGCACGACCTGCTAAAACCAGCTTAGCTATAATATATACAAATATTTCCCAAATTCTCTGCTTTTTTTATAACCAGTATGGCATTTATTAACAATAAAAATCAAATATATAAAATATATATAAAAAAAAAAACAAGAAAAATATATATAGTGCGAGTGAGCATGCGCTCGTCCGGCAAGAGCGCCCGGCAGACACAAGCAATAGAAGGCTCCACACACGGTACAGTGATCCGGTACAAACAATCCCCTATGTAACGGGAAGGATCATCACCGCAGTAAGTTGGCCATTCGTCTAGAGCAACATTTCGACACGGGTAAGACGCGCGATAGCGCATGTAACTAATATTATAAGGAAGCGCAAATAACACAACATACAGTATATGAACAGGTAGTACATTGATAACATAATGAAGACTGTCTATGATTACTAACACTGGAGTGGACATTAACAAGATTGAAAACATCTAATTATCAACAGAGACTAACAACTATTAACAACTAACGAAAGGACAGTGAAATTATTGGATACAGAGAGAGATTACTATATACATCATTTATAACTCCAGTTTTAGTGAGCGCTCCACAACTGGAATAATAAGAGGGACTGTGACGACATTTTATGATCACAATTAGATATTTTTATATATTTCTTGTTTTTTCCTTTATATTTTATATATTTGATTTTTATTGTTAATAAATGCCATATTGGTTATAAAAAAAGCCAACCATTTGGGAAATATTTGTATATATTACCCATTTTAGGCTTTCAGAAAATTTGGGTCTCAACACTCCCATCTGCAGCAGCCACCCATAAGTCCGAATAGAAAACCGAAACAGAAAATAAGTATTTGATACACTGCTGGTTTTGCAAGTTTTCACACCTATGAAGGATCTGAACTTTAGCATTGGAGTCTACGAGAATTACACTATGTTCCCCACAGGCAGGGTCCTATGAAATCTATGTGCGGCAGCCTCGGATCACTCAGGAGGACCGAGGCTGCTGCAAGCACAATCTGGGCAGTTTAAAACAGCAGGCACCTGCAGCTATGGTGCCCTCTGTCCTGGTGAGCAGGCACCATCTTTAAAGATTCAGTAAATGTGTGATGGGCACTCACTCTACATTTGTTTATTGAATAGTGTTGGTATAAAGCTGTAAATGTATATAGCTGTATACATATGTCAGTATTAAAAAGGCCTACTATGTTATTTAGGTATATAGTTATAACATTTATTTATCAGTACAATATCAAATATCCCCAGCGCTGGTACATAAAAAATAAAAATATAAAAGGTGGATATAGAATAAAGAAATGGAAATAAAATGGAAATAAAAAACAGAGTTAGAATAAGAATTGGATAAAAATCTATGTAAATATAAAAAATGTTATATATATGTCTCTGTTCAGCAGCAACGTTATTTATCCCTTAATAGGGTAGCAGGATAGCGGTGTTCAAGTGTCTGGTTGTAGATAGTTTGTATTGTTCCAATAGGCGTCAAGAATGTCAAATTTGTGGAAAAAAAGAGGTTCAATACATTACCCTCCTATAGAGGTCTATGTTCCACGATTCACTGGGCTGCAGAAACGTTGTGTTGCGACAGCTTCGCTCTGTGTAGGTCCAGCCGGCGCCCGGCTCTCCCTGTGGCGTCCCACGTGGGTGGCCGTTCGGCGTGTGAGCAAGTTGGCGCGCTGTTAGAATCTGGGGAGCGTGCCAGAATGATGAGTCAGGTATCTGCTTCAGCCGTTCCTTCTCATTGAGCGCTATACTGGTGAATTGAATAATCGCTCCAGACGTTTTCTCTTTGGATACACTGGGATACAATGTGTCACTTGGTTGTTATAAATGCTTTTCTTGTTGTGCCATAATTTACAATCCACAGGGTGATGGTCTCTGAACCAAACGCGTTTCAGGGCTATCCTTGCCCCTTCCTCAGTGGATTCTCTTTCATTGTCTGGCACATTTACAGTGTCTTAAATTAAACCCCTCCTGTTTCTTAAGGGGGGAGGGGGGTTATTGTAAGCTCCAGGTTTGTAGTATGCCTGAATTGCCCTGTGGATTGTAATTTCACTTTGTTGTGGAGAGAAATATAAACATGTATATATATATATATAAGTTATAGTACATGACAGATTATAATGTATAACTGATTATAATAAATTGACAAGGAAATATAGGAGATACAGGTACATCAAAAACAATGTTGCTTATGTAGACCATATTGTTTAAATCAAGTGTCTCGTTATTTCAGCTTCCTTTTTGTCTATATCTGGTGATCTTGAGATGGATTTATAGAGTGACTATCTTATTACGAAGTAATTATCCAGAAAAAATGGTCCAAAAAGATAGGTATGTAATTATGGATGCAAGTAGTTGAGGATGAAAGTGACTGAGGATGCAAGTGTTTTTTGTTTTTTGTGATTATTTGTGTTGAACTTCTTTTCAGGATGTGCAGACTATGTGTGGCTGGGAATGCAAGTCTATGGGAATGCCAGTGCTTTAATTATTTTTTATTTTTATTTCTTATTTCTTCTTATTTTCCAGAATAGCATATGTGAAAGTGGCTATAAAAATGTTTGGGTAAGTATATGTTTCTTCTATTTTGATGCATTTGTTTGTTTTTTCTATTTTTCATTTCTTGGTTTTTATTCTAGATGGATCTAGATGGATGCCGGTGGATCATCAATGATGCACCCCAACACGCTGCCACCATCTATGACATTTAAATTAATTAGGGGCTGATAGAAAACCCCACAGCGTCCCACATGCAAGCAGGCTCACAGTAGCACAGGCCACACTTATATCAAATACACAATAATAAAAATTGTACTTATACACTTAAACGGAATTAAGAAAATGAAAATATGCAAATATTACTTTATGATAAATATATTCCCATTAGTTATAATGGCTTGTTTTGTGTAGGGAGCAATCAGTAGGAGAAGTAAAATGGCCGCCATCCTGTTAATACACACAGAACCTGTCCTAATCACACAGCAGGAGAAGTTACTTTACAACATTGAGAGAAAGAGCCGCCTCATCCTCCTCTCTGCTCTGACTGTTAGGGATTATGATTCTGACTACAGTTTAATATAATATTTAGCTGAATATTTGTGGGAATTGTGATTATCAGGAGACATGAAGTACACAGATACGGACAGGACAGACTGTGGTAATGGAGACTGCATACAAGTGCTGCTTTTTTAAGCCACATCTGCTCATGAACTCCATACCTACAGAGATTTAGCTAAAGATGTTATGTATTCGGGATCATAATCCCTGACAAGCAGAGCAGAGAGGAGGATGAGGCAGCTCTTTACCTCAGTGTTGTGAAGTAACTTGTCCTCCTGCGTGATTAGGACAGGTTCTGGGTGTACCAGTGGCGTACTGCCAATATAGGCAGACCACGCAGCTGCTACGGGGCCCGTGGCACGTGGGGGCCCGGAGAGATTGGAAGACCCCGCCCCTTACATTTGAAGACTCGCGGCCCGCCCACTTGTCTTCCAGTCCATCCCGGGCCCTGTTGCTTCCCGATGCTTAGTCAGGGCTGGGCCCCCCCTCTCCCCCATTGTGTGCTCAAGTAGCACGCGCCTCCGATGTCCTGCGACCCTCCTCTGACCTGTCCATAATCCAGGCTCCAGTCACAGGCACTGCTGCAATGACTGCACACTGGCCAATCAGCATTTAGCAGTGCAAAGCTCCTGCTGCTGATTGGCCAGTGTATTGCCAGCAGCAGGAGCAGCGCTCAAGCAGACAGGGCACTGCAGCTGTATTCCACGCTCACAAGCTGCCCACCGCCTGCCTCAACTGCCACCCCCGGGACCGAAGAACCACTCCGCTCCAGTCACTCTGAAGTTCTGAACACAGCCAGACCGCCGCAGGCCCAGCCAGAAAAATCACTACTTGCATGGCTGGCTGCCCCTGTAGTGTGCCAGTGCCACAACCAAGCCGGCCGCCCACAGTAAGTGCACAGCAGTCTTTAAAAAAAGTTAGTGTGGGTATTCTTGATGGAGGGAGGGCAGCAGCAAGCAGAGTTCTTGAGGGGGGGCACTCTAGGCTCATAGTGGACTCAGGAGGACAGTGTGCTTGCTGATAGAGGACAGTGTACCCAGCAGCACATCCCCATTCAGTCACCTTGCAGTGGGAAAATGGGGGGTTGATTGGTGACTATGCACACTAAGACTCAGCAGCAAGGAGATAAAGGGGTTATCCAATCACTATAATGCCCCCCAAAATGCCCAGGCACCTTAATTACCTCACTCCCCGGCATCGCATTGCTCCTGATGCTGGCACGGTTGCCACTGCATCCCCTCGTCGCACGGATGAAAACATCCAGCGACATGGGGGTCAGTCATTAGCATGCCACTAGCATCGCTAGGGAGGCTCATTTCTGTTGCGGCCTGCTATTGGCTGCACCCAACCCCTCGAGCATAAGTATTATCTGTATGCAGTGCCTAGGCATTTTTGGGTGCATAATGGGGATGGATAACTCCTTTAACCCTTTGGATACCGGAGGTTTTTGCATTTTAATTTTTCTTCCCTGTCTTCCTTGAGCAATAACATTTTTATTTTTCCATTAACATATCCATATAAGGGATTATTTTTTGCGGGACAAGTTGTACTTTAATATAACAGCATACTAAGTAGTGGGAAGCGGGTAAAAAATTCCAAATGGGGTGGAATTGGAAAATGCAATTCCTCCACTGTTTTACGGTTTAGTTCCTACGGCGTTCCCTTTGCAGCAAAACTGACCCGTGCCCTTCATTCTCTGGGTCAATAGGATTACAACAATACCACATATGTATAGGTTTTTTATGTCTAAATAGTGTCAAAATAAATTAAAACTTTGAAAAAAACATTTTTTTTTACATCACCATATTCTGACCCCCCATAACTTTTTTTATAGTTATATCTGCATTGTAGATATTGGCAAATGGGGGTGTGGCAGGGGAGGAGCCAGGCAAGAGGTGGGATTGGCCAGGGGTAGGTAGTGGGTGAAGTTAGGGGGCCCAATTCAGATTCTTGCTATGGGGCCCAATGATTTCTATGTACGCCCCTGGGGTGTACTAATAGGACCGCGGCCATTTTATTTCTCCTAATGATTGCTTCCTAAACAAAACAAGCCATTATAACTAATATAAGGTATTTGGGAACATATTTATAATGAAGTAAGTGTCGAAGTCCCACAATTATACTACAATGTGAATGAGGCCCTCCTTTATATGATATACCGGTTATATGGGAGTGCCTCATCCGTGTAATTTTTGGCAGCACTTGCGCTTAATGTACAAGTAAATCTATGTTTCCTAACAATATTTCCTGTAAAATCAATGTTATCTTTTTTTTTTTTTTTTGGGGGGGGGATTTTTGTCATTCCGTAAAAGTGGCGTAATAGTCGGCCATCATCGTTAATAGCAGCGACTTCCGTGTTCAAGATGCATCCAGACATCCTCCCCATGCTGTTCCCTAACCATTTCTGTGGTGTTTCCACCATTTTCTGACGTTTCCCTATGGACCAGACACCCTCCCCTCATCCGAGCAGGGGGTGCCTGGTCTTCTCCCATTGACTTCCATTATACTCGGGTGCTCGGTCGAGCACTCGAGCACCACCCAGTGTTTGGCCAGAGCACCCGAGCACCTGAACACCGGGGTGCTCGATCATCACTACTGCGCACTTCTCTTCTTTGGGCAGTTATGGGGCTAAAACTGACCAAATAACTCAAGTGTGAACTCAGCCTTACAGGTCAATGTTAATGTCAGATATAAAGAACTGTGCAGTGGCCCAAAATTCTACTAAAAAGCACACTCCTTTTACACCATCTTCAGCTGATTTCGCTTAATTATAACCCATCGTAAACCCACGTCTAACAGGAGTTGGTCTGGAGCCAAGCAATACTGCAGCATCAGTTACGTAACTTGCTCAGAATAGAGGTTTGCTAAGAAGCGCTGATGCACTATACCACTATACATAAAAGCCCTATTGCAATATCATACTATATTCACTAGCACAACAACCTGTGATTATATGAACTATAGTCCTATACAGGAACGCACTGCTCAGATATTACAGTCAATAAAATGTGTTTATATTTTTATTATATTTTTATATCCATTCATATAGTTATATATATGAACATAGCTATTGGTTTTTATTCAACAACAATATTATATATGTATCTGTCAAAATAGAATCATTCTCTTGCAAGTATCGGGACCAATAATATACAAGTGTGAATTGGCATAAAGACTGTCTGCAATATCATTGGGATAATCAATCGTATACCATATGTCTATTCTCCTTGTAAATTACAGAACACCGCTGTTAAATCAGTATCAGTGCATGTTTTGTACATACTTTTAATTTGTATGATTTTATGTGTTTATTCAGCAGATAATATTCTACAATAAATTCTTCTTTACTACTTTTTTTTAGCCCTTTGTGTTATATTGTTTTTAGTTAAACATACCTTTGTTTCCATGGAGAAACAGAACTTTGATCGTGTATGCAAATGAGTAAAACAAAGGGAGGGTTCCAAGTCTGATAACTGCCTTGGCTTTTCTCAATATACGCTATTTAATTCATCTTTCTTTACTATTGACGGCTTCAACCTTGAGCTGTGTTACTATATGAACCACTGAAATTGCGCTCATGAGAAGAACCTGGAAATAAATACACAGATCACGTTTACGTTGACCTTTAAAGACAGTAGTGGATTTAAAAAATAGTATCACCACTCTGGGGTGTTACACTTGGACTGCACCCTGTCACCCATGATTCTAGATCCCCAGGACTACTGGACATGCTAACTTGAAGTGAGGCAGCAACTGGCCGAGTTTGCCATAGTCGTGCTTTCCTGCCCAGCCAGTAGTGTGGTATCAGAGTGAGTGTTCAGTGTTGCAGGGGGCATAGTTACCCCTGAGGGAACTCGCCTTTCCTCCCTAAATTTTGAGAGACTAACCTTCATAAAGATGAGGCGTGGATCAACCTGGATTTCCAGACATCGGTGCCTGATACACAGAATCATTCTGCCACTAATGATCACACTGTAGTGTGCTGCCACTCTGGAATATTCTGCAAAATGGGCTGTTACTTCTGGGCACGTGCTGCTGCCACCCTCTTAATGCCACCTGCCTGATGCCTCTACTGTCATTCCTACAATGGGACTTCTTGGCATACTGATATGTACATGTTACATTTTTAAAAGCATATGAATGTCACTTGGCCTTGCTATTACATTGCTCTTGTTGAGTTCTGCTACTACTGTGATGTGCACCATGTTGTGCTGTATTCCACTGCTGTTTACCCCTCTCCACTCTGTCATGAGGCAACTATTGTCACTGTTACTGCTGCTGCCCCATCCCCACTCTGTAAAGGGGCCACTATTGTCCATGTTACTGCCACTGCAGTTGGCCCCCATCCCCACTGTTACGGGGCCACTATTGTTTGTGTTTGTCTGTGTTCACATCACTATTTATTTTTCCATTCTTCTTATCCGTCAGAACAGAAAAATAAAAAAATAAATTAAAAGCATCCTGTATTTTGAGCATCCATAAGGCTTCCTTCACATGAGCAGTATTTGTAAGTGAAAAGCAAGAGTAGGTTTAAGACACAGATTACATTACATTTAATCTCTGTTTTGGACCCGCTCCTGTTTTTAGATATCAAATACTGATGAAAAATACTGACCAAATACTGACCGTGTGAAAGGCCATTCAAGTCCTGCATGCAGAACTTTTCTCCTTCTTAGAAAAACTGATTTCACAGGTAAATAGCCAAAACGGATTAAAATTGAGCTGGTATGGGGCCACTATTGTCCCTGTTTGTCCGTATTCACGTCACCATTTATTTTTCCATTCTTCTTATCCATCAGAAGAACAGAAACATAAAAAAATAAAATAAAAGGATCCTGTATTTTGAGCATCCATAAGGCGTCTTTCATGCGGTCAGTTATATGCATCATTATTTGATAAGTATTTATAAGTAAAAAGAAGGAGGGGGTCCAAAACACAGAAGAGATCCAGGGAGTTATTCTGATTGCCTGATTAGAGTCAAGAAGGAATTTTTTCCCCCAAGTGAGGAAAATTGGTTTCCACCTCACAGGTTTTTTTTTTTGCCTTTCTCTGGATCAACTTGCAGGATAACAGGCCGAACTGGATGGACATTTTTTCTGCCTTATAAACTATTTTACTCTGTTACTATGAGATGCAAATATTTACATTATATTTTATGTCTGTCTTGGACCCCTCTTGGTTTTGGCTTCCAATTACTGATCAAATACTGAAAGTCTGAAAGAGGCTTTATAGATGCTCAAAATACAAGCTTCAGGTTTTTTTTTTTTTTGTTCTTCTGACGGCTCAGAAAAATGGAAAAAAAAAAAAAAAAACAGTAATGTGAACATAGCCTTACTGCCACTGCTGCTTCACCCTCCCCACTCGGTTATGGGCCCACTACTTGAATTTTGGGACAGTGCAAGGTTAAGTCCACAGTGATAAATTAGACCTTACGGTAACAGTGACCTGTAATACTAGCGCACAGTAAATCTACAGCTAACAGAAGGGATTAAAAAGCATGTGTTTGGACTGCAACAACATACATTAAAAGAACATCTTTTTCTCCACTACTTTATTGGTGCTATCTCCATTCCTTTACTTTGTTTCACTAAGGAACCATTTGGATACAGCTCCTGCAGGGGCGTGCACCAGTTTTTTGCCTTACTGAAGAGTTTTATATGCATTTCTTCTTGTTTAACAGAAAGGATAACCTCTGAATCTTGGTGCAGGGCACAGTGATGTAATGTTGACGGCACAGTACCTACAGAATGTATTAACTATGAATGTGGGTACATTAGAGAGTAATGCACATGGCGATAGACTATCCCTGAAATCTTCCTGTAGTTTAAAGGGAACCTGTCATCACCGAAACACCCCCTGAACTAGAGTAAGCAGTGTATAGTGTAAGTGATGCTGAATCCGAATATGTACGTTTTATCTTCATACTCACTTCCATTCTGACGCTGTGCTCCCACAAACCAGCAGTAAAATGCACTCAGTGGACTCTTCTTTGACTCCTCTCCATTATGTGAGTGAGCACCGGAGTCCACTGAGTGCATTTTACTGCAGGTTTGTGGGAGCACAGCGTCAGAATGGAAGTGAGTATGAAGATAAAAATTACATATTCGGATTCAGCATCACTTACACTATACAATGCTTACTCTAGTTCAGGGGGTGTTTCGGAGATGACAGGTTCCCTTTAAGTTCCAAGCCTTCACAATGAGATTAGGCCAGCAGGCAGGATGCATATGCAACACTCTGAAAACGCACAGTATAATATGATAAACTGCAATGTAATGTTATGTACTTCAATGTAACTAATGTATTTAGCTGCTATACATCCTTCATGAAAGGCTGGTTAAACATCAGGCAATAACACCAGTCACCCCTAGATGGTGTTGTGACCATCCTCTATAACAGGAGCAGAGCAGAGAGTAGTTCAGTCTAGACAGTAGACCGGTGTAAAACAGATTACGCTGAGGAAAGATATACCAAAGCATACAGACACCAACTAACGGAGATGTAGCTGATACCTTTTGCCACCTCAGCTAGGTGCCAGCTGGGGAAGGCCTTAAGGAAAAATATCCGGATTCACCAAAGGCAGACCAGAGTAGACTTAGGTATAGAGCAAGTCCAGTGGAGATAAAGAGTGTTTGCTAAATTTATGGACTCCACGGCACTTAGTGACATGGAGAAGTCTCAGACTCCTGGATACCTAAACTACAGCTTGGCCAGTTGTGGACCTTACCACATTCCTCTATGGACTATGTGGAACTTATTTTGGAGCCCGACCTGTAAAAAGAATGAAGCAGAAGGTTCATGCCTTGGTGAAATCTGAAATCTTATATAATGTTATACCTAGCACCAGTGTCGGACTGGGGTGCCTAGGCCCGCCAGTAAAATGTATTTTGGGGGCCCACCATACGGATACATTCAAATATTACCTGCTCACAAAGCAGCAACATGCTTCCTTATGATTGAATATGGGGGTCCCTGCAGAGGATACTGGCTAGCTTTCCTCTATACCTAGAAGTCGTCTCAGCTTTGATTGTGTCTATAATAATAAACTGGAGAGTTTCTTTAATAATCTATCAAGTTTTTTTTATATAAACATAGCCTGGTTGAGGTGCTGTACATTGAATATATATATTAAGTGGAGTAAGTCTACTGTGTTATGTGCCACTTGCATGGGGTGGGACACTAAGGGTCCACCTTTCTCAGGGGCCCACCGGGGGATTCACCTGTACCCCTGTGGGCCAGTCCAAGCCTGCCTAGGACCTGGATGCTGTATAGTAAACTAGTCAACCAAGAAACCAAAGAAGTTCAGTTGTAGAATACCTAAGTACTAGCAAAACCATTAGGCCTGTTTCAATAGCACTACTAAGCCTGTCACATTGAATTACAGTATCAGCAAACCTATTTATTTACTAAACTAGCAGAAGGACTCGGCTTCGCCAGGGTATATTTCATCTATTTTATTTAATGTTTGTGTGTGACCTCTTGAGCACCCACCTCCTTAACAGTGACCCCCACACAGTGCCCCGTCTCCTTAAAATGGGACCTCCACTTCAGCCCACTCATTAACTTTGACCTTCACAGCAGCCTGCCCCTTTAACAATGAGTTCCACAGCACCTCACCCCCTCGACTGTGACCTCCACAGGGGCCTACCCCCTTAACAGTGACCTCTACAGCACTCATCCCTTAACACTGGCCATAGGTTACAGTCCCCTTAACTGACCTCCACTATTCCTGACCCCTTTGACAGAGACCTCCACAGTGACTACCCCTTTAACAGTGACTGTCACAGTACCCCACTCCCTTAACAGTGATCTCACAGTACCCCGCTGCCCCTTTAATAGTGGTCTCTACAGTCACATCCTCCCTTAACAGTGACCTCCACAGTGTCCAACCCTTTAACAGTGACCTCCACAGCAGTCTGCCCCCTGAACAGTAACATCCACAGTACCTTCAAATTTTACAGTGACCTCCACAGCAGCTTGTCCCTAGGGTGGTCAGAGGTCCGGTTTTAGGTCGGACAGTCCGACTTTCAGACTCCCTGTTCTCCATACGGCGCAGGGCTTGGATGGACACAGGGATGTCCTTTTGAACAGCTCACTCTCAGACAGCAGCACTGTGCAGTCTGAGCATGAGCTGCAGGGAGAAAGTCTCTCTCCCACCCCTGCTGCTGACAGAAGTTGATTTTTACCTTCATTTTTTCAATCCCCGTCGGCTGCGGAGTGGGAGGGGGCATAGCTTAGCAGGACCTGATGTCGGGGCTTCTTTGAGGTTGGACTGAATTACAGGTTGATTTCATGGTAATTTATGAGGAAACACAGTGGGTTGCAGTGGAAGAAAACATCTATTATCACTACTGAACAGTAAATATGTGAAATGTGCATTATATTAGGTAAGGATTGATGATTAATTAGTCTAAAACATAAGTTATATTTATGGTAACCGGAATACCCCTTTAACAGTGTCATCCACAGCGCTCTGCCCCTTTAAGGCTGACCTACAGCAGTGAAGAAAAATGGCTGGGTTGTTATGGAAACCTGGTGTGAAACTGTGTGTATGTGGAGAATAAGGACCAGGCTTCTATTGGCTAATTATTTTTTTGGGAATATCTCAGGAACAGTACGTCCTGGACAGCTGAGACCCGGTCTAAAACCTTCTCGGACACTTGATGTACCTGTGTGCCAAATTTTGTGATTGTACCTGCGATGGTGCAGATTCCTTTAGCGAAAATACATACACACATACATACACTCAGCTTTATATATAAGATTGGACTCTTCATCATTCTTCTACTCCTTGCAACGCAAGGTACTGGCATCACATCAACAGGGACCCTGCCTCTAGCACCGTAAACTACAGCATCAAGGTCACCTCAACCACCATCAGACAGGAGAACCCTCAGAACCAGAGTGTGCTCCAAAGGGAAGAACTGGTGCACCCCTTCCCATCACTGTGCGCCACCCCAGGGAGCTTCAGGAAACTGTGAGTACTGACTACTACAGCCATCTGGCCATCCACACTCTTTCGTGCCCCCGCAGCCCAGTCCCTGCAAATATGATTAGGCAGAGTAACCCGGGTATACGTGATTTATTGCAATTCATAACAAATCAAATTTCTTGTCGAACTTTGCCAAATTGGTTAAATCAATTTTTTCAAAACTTTGCTCATCTCTAAACAGGAGATTTCTCCAAACATTACCATTTCTTGTGTTGCTAGGCTTACCTTCACTTTTGTTAGGATCTTCCAATAATCCCTTCATAAGAAACAGGAAAAAGAAAGAAACAAGATAGTGAAGTATCGTCAGTTCATGACTTCATTACACAAACTTTATTACACTTACAAGGTTAAAAGAATAAATGTACACAAACTACACATCAATAAAAACAACTCCCTCTGTGAGATTTTGCACTATAAATTTTTATTGAGTTTTCTAGTAACGTCATAAAAGAAATACATAAATATTTGAAGTTTTAGTGCTGAGGGTTCAGTACAAACAATGATCAATCAAGTCATCACTAACACAAGATTGAGGGTGTTTTGAACAATAACTCTCATAGCTGCAGGAACACGAATGGAAACAGGTTGTGCTGTGATTAAAGGGGTATTTCGGTAAAGTAACTTTTTGAAAAACTGCATTAAGGCTGCAAGCTGTGACCCAACCAGAATCCATACCTACACATATAACCAGAGTTTCTATGTACCTTGCAATCCATTTGTCTAGTTCCTGTGTGAGCCTGCAACACACTGAGAGTATCATGGCTCCTGTTTTTCCCTCACAAAACTACAATCCCAACAATCCCTAGCTTTCCTGCTGTGAGTTTGTGTTTGTTCATGAGTGTTGATGTTTACTGATTGGCTGCCTGATATCACAGTGCAGACACGCCCCCTCTACTCAGTAATCAGCAGCACACTAACATTTAACTAGAGAACTGATAGCAACACACTGAGCATGCTCGACCTGAAAAAGGCTCAGAACTACAGGTCAATTCCATGGTAACTTATGAGGAAACACAGTGGGTAGCAGAGGAAAAAAAACGACTGTTATAACTACTGAATGGTAATTGTGAAATTTAGATTATATGAGATAATGATTGGTGATGAATTAGTCTAAAACATAAGTTATATTTATGGTAACCGGAATACCCCTTTAATCAATCTTGAATATTTACACATGGTGTACACAGATGTATCAATGCAATTACATAAGATTTGTCCAATGGGTATATCCTACATAGGCTAACACATAAGGGTGTATTATACGGGCAGATTTTCTGTACGCTGATCGCTAACAAGCATTTGTTTGAACGTTCATTAGCGATCATCTTGCAGTATAATACTGACACCAATTGCACGATGTAAGAGCAAACACTCGTTCATTGGGCAATCCAGATCATTCAGCTTGCTGAAAGATCAGGATTTGCTGGCAGCAGATTGTGCTGTCTAATTACAATCTGCTGCCAGCAAACCACTATACAGCATGGGGACAAGTGATGGCATACCGATTGCTCCTCCCCATGTTGCTGAGGAGATCACTGCATGTAATAGCAACATTCTCCTCAGCAAGCAAGCCGGCAATTTCCAGGAGAGAATGCTATATCCACTGTGACAGCCGAGAAAGTGTGATCTATAGTGAATGTCACAATGCTACTTCAGGGATAATATCAGGGTGTGGTCCATCCCTCCAAGAATGCCATTGTTATCTAGTCTTCAATCCTACACATAGATCTAGAGCATAAATTACTCATTTTGTTGCACGCAGTTTGTGTTGCATATACTGGTTTATAAGGGCAATTACGTACTTCAGAGATGGCTGGAGAATAAGGCAGTTTCCAGTAGCTAGCTATAGTTTTCATAGTTGCCAAGTGTCCCGAATTTGCCGGCACTCTCCCTGATTTTCAGAGAGAGTCCCTGCAAATTTGTGATGTTCTAGAGTCTAGGCCAAAAATGGGTGGGGAAAAATACAAACCCCTGCCCATAAAGGGATATTTCCAGAGGGATTTGGGGGTGTCGCTGGGGGTGGGGCTTAAATGACCAGATTTTACCAACTGAAATGTTGGTATGAGTTTTGCGAGAGGTAACCAAGGCGTGTATCCAGATATATCTACAGTATAATCATGAGATTAGTCTGAGGTACCCATACTTAGCTAAAGCAGAGACTAGTAATCACCAAATGGGATAATAAGTAAGAGAGTTGTATCCACAGCCAAAACCAGATGGTAATACCACCACATATGTGTTGCTGTGCCCCATATTCCACTCCCTCTCAAGAATAGCAGAATAGCCAGAACAATATGCAAAAGTCGATCTGGGGTCAAATATCAGCAAAATTCTATTTGGCTTGATTAATGCAGTTACAGCCCGAACGACCAGAACAATTCATTTCTCAGCTATTAATCAAGAAGGTTTCCCAGCTCCTTTTCCTACATCCAGTTCAGCCTGTTTTCCTACAATTTGATCCAGAGGAAGGCAAAAAAAAACCCCTGTGAGGTAGAAGCCAATTTTCTCCACTTTAGAGGAAAAAAATTATGTCCCGACTCCAATCAGGAAATCAGAATAACTCCCTAGATCAAAGACCCATCTCTAGTAACTATAACCTGTAATATTATTACCTCCAGAAATACATCCAGGCCCCTCCTGATCTCTTATAGTGAACTTACCATCATCACCTCCTCAGGCAGAGTTCCATAGTCTCACTGCTCTTACTCTTCTATGTTTGTGTACAAACCTTCTTTCCTCCAGACGCAGAGGATGTCCCCTCGTCACAGTCACATTCCAGGGGATAAATAGATGATGGGAGAGATCTCTGTACTGACCCCTGATATATTTATACATAGTTATTAGATCTCCCCTCAGTCGTCTTTTTTATAAAGTGAAGAACCCTAATTTTGATAATCTTTCTGGGTCCTGTAGTCCACCCATTCCAGTTATTACTTTAGTTGCCCTCCTCTGAACCCTCTCCAGCTCTGCTATGTCTGCCTTGTTCACAGGAGCCCAGAACTGTACACAGTACTCCATGTGTGGTCTGACTAGTGATGTGTAAAGTGGCAGGACTATGTTCTCATCACAGGCATCTATGCCACTTTTGATGCAACCCATTATCTTATTGACCTTGGCAGCAGCTGTCTGACACTGGTTTCTACAGCTTAGTTTGCTGTTCATTAAAATTCTTAAGTCTTTTTCCATGTCAGTGTTACCCAGTGTTTTACCATTTAGTATGTACTGGTGACTTGCATTATTCCTTCCCATGTGCATAACCTTACATTTGTCAGTGTTAAACCTCATCTGCCACTTCTCTGCCCAAGCCTCCAATCTATCCAGATCCATCTGTAGCAGTATACTGTCCTCTTCTGTGTTAATTACTTTGCACAGTTTAGTGTCATCTGCAAAAATTGATATTTTACTGTGCAAGCCTTCTACAAGATCATTAATAAATATATTGAAGAGAATAGGGCCCAATACTGACCTCTGTGGTACCCCACTAGTGACAGTGACCCAATCTGAGTATGTACCATTAATAACCACCCTCTGTTTTCTATCACTGAGCCAGTTACTTACCCACATACAGACATTTTCTCCCAGGCCAAGCATTCTCATTTTATATACTAACCTTTTATGTGGTACAGAGTCAAATGCTTTGGAGAAGTCCAGATATACGACATCCATTGATTTGCCACAGTCAAGTCTAGAACTTACCTCCTCATAGAAATGGATTAAATTAGTTTGACACGACCGATCCCTCATGAAGCCATGCTGATATGGAGTTATTTTCATTGAGGTACTCCAAGATAGCATCTCTTAGAAAACCCTCAAACAGTTTACCCACTACAGATGTTAAACTTACCGGCCTATAGTTCCCGGGCTCTGTTTTTGGACCCTTTTTGAATATTGGCACCACATTTGCTATGCGCCAATCCTGTGGAACACTCCCTGTAGTATAGAGTCCTTAAATATCAGAAATAAGGGTCTGGTGATGGCATTACTTAAAGGCTATGTACACCTTTGGAGTTTTTTTTAATGATTGCTTTTAACTTATTTTTGGCTAAAAATCATATCAAATATCCCATTTTGTGGCTGTATTTTTATTTTTGCGAACTTTGTGCCAGTTAGTCAGGCCTATGGCCTCTCTTCGTTGGATAAATTTTGCTTTATTGAAGTTTGGTATTTTTGTTCCTCCCTGAGGAAACATTCTTTGAATAAGAATTTGAAGAATATTACTAATATGGTTACTATTTCAACTAAGAACAGTATGGCCGTCCTTCTAGTCGGGTCCTGAACCAGTTGGGAAAGGTAATTGTCTTTGGTTATTGCCAAGAGCCTGTTTCCTTTATGAGTTTTACAGGTTTCAGTTTCCCAGTCTATATCTGGGTAGTTGAAGTCCCCCATAATAACAACCTCATTATGATTTGCCGCCTCGTCTATTTCATTTAGAAGTAGATTTTCTGTGGACTCTGGTATATTAGGTGGTTTATAATAAACTCCTATTAGTATTTTATTATTGTTTTTGGCTCCATGTATTTCTACCCACAGTGACTCCACATCTTCATGTCCCTCACTTATATCTTCCCGGATTGTGGGCTTTAGACAGGACTTTACATAAAGGCAGACCCCTCCCCCTCTCCGGTTTTGATGATCCTTTTTAAACAGACTGTAACCCTGGAGGTTAATCGCAAAGTCATAGCTATTATCCAGCCATGTCTCAGTTATTCCAACTATGTCATATTCCTCCTCACACATCACTAATTCCAGTTCACCAGCATTAGTATACATATTATTAAGAGGTTTCTGTATATTTTTTTTCCCATACACCTTTCCTTCTGAACTGTTCTAGTTCCTCCTTCCATTCCTCCCCCAGTTCCATTAGCTCGTCCTAGTTCTCTATCTGCACTATCTTTTCCTCTTATTCTCTTTTCCACTCATTGCTTCTGGCACTCCCCTGAAAGCGAGCACCCAGAGTGACTGCCCCACCCACCCCCTTCCTTAGCACGCCACTTCTCCCCTTCTACAAACACAGTCAATACTGTTATAGACAATTTTCTTTTGGGAATAATGCAGTATTGGCACTGTTAAGATTTCTGTCAACTGTGTTTTTTGTTTTTAAAAATGCAGTTTCAGACCTGTCTGTACTGTAAAACACATGTTGCAAACTTGTAATATGATTATTCCTGCCCACCACAGACTCTCTCACATAAACGCACACACACACAAACAATATAATTATGTAGGCTAGGCAATGTTTTTCTCTACGGTGCAATTTGCATTTAATAGTGGTAAAAATGCTTTTGCTATAATGCAATGCGTGTAATAACACCAAACAGCTATATATAACATATATAATATAGCTATATATAACACTGACAAAAAACATGCAATTTTATCCATCAGAATGATGTTGGGGTGCTGGACTGGCAATAATAACATGTAAAAACTTGTGATTTCAGAAAAAAAAAGAAAAACAGCTGTCTCTGTTCAAATGAGAAAAAATAGTATTTTATAGCAGGTGGTCAGTTTTGTAGCACAGAACAGCAATAATGAGGTTCTGCAGTAGCTGTATTTATTAAGCACTGTGTCCCTGCCCCTCAGCTCCTCACTCCTTCAAACTGCTTTCCCTGATCAAAGTGCCTCAATAATTTCTTTCTATTCTGTCTTTAAACTGTCCATGTTACACTAGAAGAGATGATTGCATGTATCTCACCTCTTGGGCATTTGCAGGAGCAAAACCTGTCTATTGGAGACTATATGTGGACATGACCAGAGGTTTTTTTTTCTTTTGCAAAGTCCATCCTTATCCTATGAGTTGGTGATACCTGTTAATTTTAGAACAAACACTTTAAAGGGTTTTTCCGGAGCTTGGATACTGATGTCTATTTTCAGGTTGGGTCCTTAATATCAGATCTGTGGTGGTTCAACATCCCACATACCCACCAATCAGCTGTTTTGGGCAGTTGCTGAAGCAGGACACACTGCAGAGGACTGAACCTTACTGTTTTTAATGTACTGCAGGTAAACAACCATTCTGGCTCCATACACTGTACAGTTACCGGGTACAGTGGTTGTCTGAAACAGCTGATCATAGCATTATGGGGTGTCGGACCCCAGCAATGTGATATTGATGATTTATCTGTTATAATGGCCTTTTACTTGTACCATTGTACTGTCCATGCCAGGGTCAGCTGCTTGTAGGAGTGATTTAAGGACCTTCTAGGCTTGGCTACTTGCTAATGCCACTACTATCCTGATCCCAGTTACTTGTGGTGTGAATTGTGCCTGTGCACTTGTACTCCTCCTCTGTTCTGCAAATTTACTAATGTTACACTAGGAAAAAAATGTAAAAGTTGCAAAAAACCTAAGTGAGCCAGGCAGATGCAAAGGCTACCAAAGATGGCCCTAATTTATGATGGGACGCAGACCCTGTCATAAATTAGAAATATAGAAATATAGAAGATTGACGGCAGAAAAAGACCATCTAGTCTGCCCTTTTGTTATCCTTTTATTGTTATCTTAGGATAGATACATGTTTATCCCAGGCATGTTAAATTCAGTTACTGTGGATGTATCAACCACCTCTTCTGGAAGTTTGTTCCAAGCTTCTACTACTCTTTCAGTGAAATAATATTTCCTAACGTTGTTCTTGATTTTCCCCCAACTAACCTCAGATTGTGCCCCCTTGCTCTTGTGTTCTGTTTCTTATTAATAACCATTCCCTCCTGAACTTTATTCAGTCCTTTAACATATTTAAAGGTTTCAATCATGTCCCCACTTTCTCTTCTTTCCCCCAGACTCTACATGTTAAGAACTCGGAGTCTTTCTTGATAAGTTCCATGCTTTAGACCTTCCACCATTTTTGTAGCCCTTCTTTGGACCCGTTCTATTTTAGCAATATCCTTTAGCAGGTGAGGTCTCCAGAATTGAGCCCAGTATTCCAGATGTGGTCTCACTAGAGCTCTATACAGAGGGATCACAATCTCCCTCTTTCTGCTTGTTATACCTCTAGCTATGCAGCCAAGCATACGATTTGCTTTCCCTACCACCTAGCTGCATTGGTTACTCATTTTGAGGCTGTCAGAGATGACTACCCCCAAATCCTTCTCTTCTGAGGTCTTTGTTAACACAGAACTGCCAATACGATACTCAGATAGAGGATTTCTTCTCCCCAAGTGCATTATTTTACATTTGGAAACATTGAACTGCAGTTTCCATTGTTTTGACCACTTATCTAATAAAGATAAATCATTCTCCAAATTACCGACACCTCCTGGAACATCAACCCTATTACACACTTTTGTGTCATCAGCAAACAAGCAAACCTTCCCTACCAAGCCGTCCCTTATGTCACTTACAAACATGTTAAACAGAACAGGACCCAGAACAGATCCTTGTGGCCCCCACTTGTAACCAGCCTCTGCTCAGAATACACTCCATTAACAACAACCCTCTGGTGTCTGTCCTTCAGCCAACTGCAGATCCACTGAACTATCCAGGGGTTAAGTCCAATTTTTGATAACTTCTCTATCAGCTCTTTATGGGGAACCATATTGAAAGCTTTACTGAAATCCAAGTAGGCAATATCCACAGCACCACCTTCATCCAGCACTTTAGTTACATAGTCAAAGAAATCAATGAGATTAGTCTGACATGATCGGCCCTCAGTAAAGCCATGCTGGTTTGGGTCCATCAAGTTGTTTGTTGTTAGATGGTCAATTATCTTCTTTTTTAGTAGAGTCTCCATCATTTTTACCACTACAGATGTCAAGCTGACTGGCCTATAGTTACTAGCTTCTTCTCTACTACCCTTCTTGTGAATGGGTACAACATTAGCCATTCTCCTATCATCAGGAACATCTCCTGTAAGAAGGGACTGATTATACAGATCAGTCAGGGGGCCAACAATCACAGATCGGAGTTCTTTAAGAACTCTGGGTCCCATTGCCTTATTTAACTTTAGCCAGACAAGTTCCTGTAGAACATCGGCCTCATAGGTGCATAAGCAGCAAAACAGGTGTAAAATGTACTAAAAAATGAGTCCTAGTTAGAGATGAGCGAGTACTAAAATGCTCGGGTGCTCGTTATTCGAGTCGAACTTTTCCCGATGCTCGGGTGCTCGTTTCGAATAACGAACCCCATTGAAGTCAATGGGAGACTCGAGCATTTTTGCGGGGGACCAAAGCTCTTCACAGGGAAGTTTGCCTGAAAACCTGGAAACATCAGAAAAGGATGGAAACACCACGGAAATGGACAGGAAACAGCAGGGGCCGCATGCATGGATGCCTCTGAGGCTGCTTAATCCCACCATTACCCCAAATTCTCAGGCAACAGCCTGGTGGTTACCCTCATGGCAATTGTGCTCACCCAGACCAAGAAAGGCGAGGCAAATACCCATCACATGTTAGGGAAGCACCCAACTAGGTGCAACGAAGGTCCATCACCGCCTGCAGGTGACACCACTGCTCATGCTGGCACTGCAGCTGAAATCAAGTTTAGTATCTGTTCTTATCAGTTGCTGTGGCTACTGGTGGTATAGTGGTGAGCATAGCTACTTCCCAAGCAGTTGATTCGGGTTCGATTCCCATCTATCGGAGGAGGCAATTAAAAATCAGTACAGTATCTAATATGTCCCCCTACCCGGGTAAATTGTTTGGAGAGAGGGCCTGTAGGTGGGGGGGAAGGAGGTTTTGCTGGAAGAGCCAGAGGAGTGCCCCCTGGGCTAGCGTGTGTGGTGGTGACAACAGCCAGAATGGATTTGGGAAAACTGTTGCTTTAACCCGTATGGTATCGATTCTTCTCAGTTTAATACCGTATACGTCCCCTATCTTGGGACCTTATAGTTAATGGATCTTTCCACCACGGAAAATGGAAAAAGAGCTTGCTCTGGCCAGGGGAGTATCTTTCCCACTGCAGCTAAGGGGACGTGTCCATGCTCTGCCTATCACAGGTCAGGAGGCAATTAAAAGAAGAAAAACAAAAAACATCAGTACAATATCTAATACGTCCCCTATCCGGATAAATTGTTTGGAGAGAGGGCCTGTAGGTGGGGGGAAGGAGGTTTCGCTGGAAGAGCCAGAGGAGTGCCCCCTGGGCTAGCGTGTGTGGTGGTGACAACAGCCAGAATGGATTTAGCAAAACTGTTGCATCAACCGGTATGGTATCGATTCTTCTCAGTTTAATACCGTATACGTCCCCTATCTTGGGACCTTATAGTTCATGGATTTTTCCACCACGGAAAATGGAAAAAGAGCTTGCTCTAGCCAGGGGAGTATCTTTCCCACTGCAGCTAAGGGGACGTGTCCATGCTCTGCCTATCACAGGTCAGGAGGCAATTAAAAGAAGAAAAACAAAAAACATCAGTACTAGGGATAAGCGAACCGAACCGTAACGAACCAGATTCGTTACGAACTTTCCCAAAAGTTTGGTTCGTCACCGAACCGAATTTTGATAAAGTTCGTAACGAATCTGTTTAAAATAACGGCGACGCCAAATATATGCATATTTATTGAGAATGTATGCTAATGCGTACGTATTCCGTTAAGTAGCGTACTTTTAACAACGCTACACTGTATGTTCGTTACTTGAGTAGGAATGTTCGCAGACGCAGTATATGAGTACGCTAATGCGTACATATTCCGTTAAGTAGCGTACCTTTGACAACGCTACACTGTATGTTCGTTACTTGAGTAAGAATGTTCGCATTAGCGTACGCATTAGTTTAAATTCTCAAATATGCGTATATTTTGCGTCGCCGTTGTTGAAGTCACTTTGATTTTTTCTACTTTTTTCTTTGTAATAGCAACTGCAAGTAAACAAAACTATAATTTTAATCACTGAAAAAAAGGGTCTATATGGGTATATCAAAAATTGTTATCACTGAAGAAGAATACCCTATTAAAACATAACTTTTACTAAATCTTTTAAGATTCCACACAAAAAAAAAAAAAATAATACACAAATTATTGTGAATAAACAATAAGATAAATAATTATAGAGACTACCAATAATAATGGTTAGGTAGATAAATAGGGTTTTGCCACATAGGTGGTCACTCACAATTAGATGAATTACTTTCTGATAGAAAGGGGGCTTATTCACATCACCGGTGGTTACAACGTCTTTTCCCCGGTGGTGGTTCCAAATATATGCTTTTCGGCAGGCGGGATACTGTCCCTACTTGGACTATCCTGACCCTGTCAAAAGCGGAGTAGTCGCTCCGAAAGGGGCGGCCCCACTTATCGGTGGCTGTACCCTATATTAAATTCCCTACCTCCTGTAGATATCCCATATAATGGTGTGCCTGGATAGGTCAATCATCTCTGGTTTCTTGACAGGTAAAGCAGGTATCGTCTCTTAGTGAAATAAGTTCATCGTCTCATCGTCTCAACGCGTTTCCCCTTTGAAGATAGAAAAAGGTTCGTCAGGAGACTCATATTTTGGGCACGATCGCCATGTTGATAAGGCCAGTAGATATCTCAGTGCTGCCTACTCATATACGGGTATTGCAGTACTATTTGAAGAATCCCTCAAGCGCGCCAAAAGACGGGCGTGCAGTCTCTTCTACTGCGCATGCGCACGTTACGTTGCGCCCCGTCAGTTTTGCCCTTAGTTCGGGAATGCACAAATAACAGTAGTGTGCAGGCGCCCGTAGTCACAACGCTCTGCCAGCACCACGTGCGGCTCGTATATCATACACCAGTTTCAGGATTTACAAGGGATGCCCAAGCAACGCGCTTACTATTATTAACCGATCGTTTGAGAATAGGGGTATATAAATCAGCCCATTCATTAACGCAGTTATCTGGTGAGGGACAATTAACAATAAAGATTTACTGACTTTGTGATAGTGGATTCCTAATCTGTATTTGGTGGGGGTGGTACATAAATCAATACTATAAGGTCATGATTAATGTAAGGATATAGTCCACCAAACCCACAAAGATATATATCAACGTTGAGACCTATCTTGGTCTGATATCGTTTGCTTTTATATCAGTTTAGTCACTATCAATATATAAATTCTGACAAAAAAAGGGGAGCCTGTAACCAAGGTGTTTGATGGATATATTATTTATATTTATTTTGTATTTTTAATATATATTGTTAAATGAAGCTTGTGAAAGTAAGTAATTCATTCAAACCATCCGGATTTACTGTTTTGAGTCTGAATATCCATTCTGTCTCCTTTCTTAGTATCCTATTGTCAAGGTCTCCGCCCCTAGGGGTTGGTCTTATTATTTCAATTACACAGAATTTGAGGGATCTGGGGTCTCCTGCATGTTTCTCATGTACATGTGTTGCTATTGGGGTGTCTCTTTTATGTTTTATATCCCCCAAGTGTTCCCCTATTCGTCTCCTCAGTTCCCTTTTTGTTTTACCCACATATTGTAGATGACATATGCATGTACATAGGTATACAAGGCCCGTGCTTTTGCAATTAGCATAGTCACGGATCTGGTACCTTTTCTCTGTCTTAGTGCTCTGGAAGTACTTCACTCTCTCGATATATGGGCACGCAATGCAGCCACCACATCTAAACATGCCCAAGGGTTTTCTCTCAAGCCATGTGCCTTTCTTTGATGGTGGTTGGTAGTGGCTATGGACAAATCTATCCCTTAGGGACCTTCCTCGTCTGTATGTGATGGCTGGATATGCTGGGATTGTTTGACTAATATCTGGGTCCATTTTTAAAATGTCCCAATATTTCGTTAATATTTTGTGTATTTCCCAATTTTTGTCATCAAAGGTGCCTATGATCCTTGTGGTACTTCCTTTTTCCCCTCTTATTTCCGCATTTGGCCGGGGATTCAGTAGACTCGTCCTCTCCTTTTCCTTTGCATGATTATAGGCCTTACTCAAGACGGGTTTTGGATAACCTCTTCTTAAGAATCTGGACTGAAGTTCCCCGGCCTGGTGTAGAAAGTCATCACCCCCAGAGCAGTTTCTCCGTATCCGGAGGTACTGCCCTTTTGGTATTCCACGCTTTTGGCTTAGGGGATGATGGCTCTCCCACCTCAGCAGGTTATTGGTAGCAGTGGGTTTTCTGTACGTTCTCGTGTGTAATGTCCCTTCCTGGAGAGTTATTTCTAAATCTAAGAAAGGCATTTTAGTTTCTCCTATTTCATAGGTGAAATGCATACCTATGTCATTCATATTAATGTTTCTGACAAAGTTTATAAAAGTCTCTCTGGGGCCACTCCACAGTACAAAGATGTCGTCTATGAAGCGACCCCAGAATAATACTCTTGGAGCCCAACTTGTACCCTCCTTGAATATCACGGTGTCTTCCCACCAGCCCAGGAACAACCAACTATACCCACGTTCTATGCTTTACCCAAGATACACAAGGGCCTGGAACCATTAAAAGGTCGCCCAATTGTATCAGGAATTAATTCAATAAGCCAGAACGTGGGTATATATATAGACAAGGTATTGCGGGAATATGTAGTATCTCTTCCCTCATATATAAGAGATACCTCCGATCTGCTATCTAAATTGGAAGATCTTACCTTAGAAGAGGGAACCCTCATGGCTTCAATAGATGTTGAAGCCTTGTATAGCAGCATACCTCATGAGGCGGGTATACAGGCTATTCAACATTTCCTCAAGACCAGGGGTGTCCAATACACAGCCCATAATACCTTGATCATAGACCTTCTTAATTTTGTTTTGCGACATAATTACTTCCTCTTCAATTCCAGATTCTACCACCAGCTCAGGGGCACAGCCATGGGTAGTGCCTGTGCGCCTACCTATGCTAATTTGTTCCTGGGCTGGTGGGAAGACACCGTGATATTCAAGGAGGGTACAAGTTGGGCTCCAAGAGTATTATTCTGGGGTCGCTTCATAGACGACATCTTTGTACTGTGGAGTGGCCCCAGAGAGACTTTTATAAACTTTGTCAGAAACATTAATATGAATGACATAGGTATGCATTTCACCTATGAAATAGGAGAAACTAAAATGCCTTTCTTAGATTTAGAAATAACTCTCCAGGAAGGGACATTACACACGAGAACGTACAGAAAACCCACTGCTACCAATAACCTGCTGAGGTGGGAGAGCCATCATCCCCTAAGCCAAAAGCATGGAATACCAAAAGGGCAGTACCTCCGGATACGGAGAAACTGCTCTGGGGGTGATGACTTTCTACACCAGGCCGGGGAACTTCAGTCCAGATTCTTAAGAAGAGGTTATCCAAAACCCGTCTTGAGTAAGGCCTATAATCATGCAAAGGAAAAGGAGAGGACGAGTCTACTGAATCCCCGGCCAAATGCGGAAATAAGAGGGGAAAAAGGAAGTACCACAAGGATCATAGGCACCTTTGATGACAAAAATTGGGAAATACACAAAATATTAACGAAATATTGGGACATTTTAAAAATGGACCCAGATATTAGTCAAACAATCCCAGCATATCCAGCCATCACATACAGACGAGGAAGGTCCCTAAGGGATAGATTTGTCCATAGC